>RCUC01090779.1:0-11364 GCA_003697995.1 Taxidea taxus jeffersonii | reverse complement strand
ACTCTGCCCCAAGCATGAAGCCAGTCTTGGGGCCTGATCCCAGACCCAAACCCTGAGATCATGACCTCGGCCAAAATCAAGAGTCCAATGGTCAACCGAGGCACCCAAGTTCCCCTAGGTCTTATATTTTAAATATTAAATTTAGCAGTCTGATGTTGGACACTTTCCTAGATTTGTCAATGCCTTCCCTGTAGAAAAGCAGTCCAATACCATTCCATCTCTGTGGTTCTTGCCAAGGACTAGCTAATAAAAGACTTTAAAGATTTTGTGTCATATAAAAGCTAACTCACCAAAGTAGGTATGCTTAGCTGTCAGTTTGAAAAGCAGTGATTTCATAATAAACACATGCCTACTGCAGTCCCAAAGAGGGCTAACCTGAGAGAAAAAGCAAAAGATGAAATTATTGCAAACTTCCTCAGTTGTCATCTGAGGCCAGATGCTGGCTCTCTGATCAGGCCTGGGGCCCGCTCTGGCTGTGGTCCGTAGTGCTGACACCAAGTTTGGGCCTTTATGTGTATGCTCCCAGTCCAGGTTCCTCACATGTAAAAGGACCTCCTTTTAATGTAAAAACACTATTTTTAGGGCATATTCCCCCTTGACCCCCCAGTGGTGGTTACAGGTTAGTTATGTATCAGCTAAAAAACAGATACCACCAAGCCACCTTGAATTCAGGATCAATTTAAAATGAATATATTCTAATCATCACAATAAAGGCTCAATATGTTAAACTAGCATTAGATAGATAGATATTTAGTTTATAGATATTGCTGAGACTTACTAAGCCCTTGGAAAAATAATCGAAATGCAATGGTACTTATATTGGGAATTGCTGATCCGACTGATGTCTCTTAAGTCACTTCCTAGCTAAGAAATCCCCTATGACTTCATAATTTTCTTCTCAAACTGTCCTATCTTGAACTAAGTGTGTGCCTTTAAGAGGAATTATGATTGTACTTCAGACTATGTATGTATATTTAAATGAACGATTAATGAAAATTGTTCCCAATTATTTAAAAAAAAAAAAAGAAGACTGTTTTGCGGAGGCAGTAGCAAATATTCCCTGATGTGTCATTATGGAGTCATTCTCAAAAACTAATGGCTAGAAAATTGAGTAAACATAGAACCAATAAAGAAGAGATTTCTTCACACCACGTGAAATCAGCGCAGAGGAGAGCACACTGCCATGGAAAATTTCGGGATAAGCACCAGGATTTTTTCACGATGATATCTCATGCTTGCAAGGCATCAGCTACAAAATGAAAAAATTCCTCCCCACGTATTAATACCATGGAGTTGACTCTTGCAGCCTGACCCCATTCTCCCCAGGGCCTTCCCACCCTATCCTCCTTTTGAGCACAAAGCACGACACCATATTTGATGAAACAGGACATTAATCAGGACTAATAAGACTCTTCTTACTGTCACTCCTTGCAAGCATCTGGCAGCATCTCTGTGAATAAGGAAACATTTCCAGGTGACACTCAGTTGTTGGGAATTCTGCTCTAGTTTTGAGACCCTTGAGCTCTTCCGTTTCCCTGTAAAACAAAGGCATTACGTAGCCAGCAGTGGGTCCCTCTTCCAGATTTAAGTTTACCAAACTTGTGATCCCGATCAGTGCTCTCTGAAGCTAACCCATGGCCGGGGCCATCTTTCCTGGCTCCACTAGTTCTCTTATGAAGGAGCAGCTACGTGAGAAGTCACTTACTACTGCCTATTTTCCGGGTAGATTCAGAAGCGAGACTTAGGAACTCAACATCCTATCTCTAACCTACCCTCATTAACTCACTCAACTCATGAATACTGACCAAGTACCATCATCCCATGCATCAGTGTTTATGTACAATAATAAGTATTTTTAATGCATGCCAGCTCTGTGCTAGGCACTGTGGTAAGCACTTGCATGGTCTTCCCGCTAGATAGTATTATTACCCGTATTTTACCTATGAGGAAACGGAGAGAGATGAATTAAGCCGTCCAAGGCTTCACATGCAGACAAGTCTAAATGCAAAACCCCTGATCTTCACCACTGAGGGAAGGACGGAGTAGTTGTTTCCAAGGTGAGAGCTCAGGACATTACCAGGCACCCCCTGGGACGAGGAAGAAAAAGGCCAAGATAAGGGAAAAAAATGAAAGCCGTCGAAAGTGGTTTCATCCCATGTGAAGTACCAGATGCAGAATCCTCCGAGCTTAGGGGACAGAGAAACAATACAAGCACTAAGAGGTGAATTGAGATCCCTGTGGCTTCAAGAAATCCAGGCCCTCTGGAAGCAAAGTGAGGATTTGACGGGAGCGCCAGGAAACACCGACCAGTACCCCAAACTGGGACCCCGTCAGCGGAGCGGGGAAAGCAGGAGCAAGCAAAGGGGCAGAGGGTTTTCCAGCCTCGCTGAGGTGGGACAGTTCGTCTGCTGGACTAGTGGGAGCCCAGGGCGAGAGGACGGGTTCGGCCCACGTCTTGGCCGGCCTTGTGTGAGCGGCGGCAGGAGTCACGGGAAGGCTTTGTTCGCGGGGAGAGAGGGTTAAGGCCACGCTCGGGGAAGCACCGCCAAAAGCAGAGGCTGACGGATGACAGGCAGGACGGAGGGGAAATAGCGCAGGGCTTTTCCTCCCGGCTAGCCTTTGCGGGTGTAGACGCCTGCCCCCGGCTGAAGCCGGGCGGCTGGGAGGGAAGGTGTGGCCGGGAAAGCCGGACGCGGCGGGGCACGTCCCCCAGGCGCGCGGACCGATGCCAGTCGGGCCTGTCCCCAGCAGCTAAAACCGCCCACTCCGGGGCAGGGGACCCCAGCGAGCGAACCGAGCCGTCCGGCCGCCGCTCCCCCGCTCCTCCCGCACGTGGAAAAGTTTGGGGAGTCGCCCCCGGCCAACCGGGAGGGCATTTTCTCATCCCTCAAGCAGCCCAGGTGTTCAGAAAGGGAGGGTGACGTCCTCCCCCGGGGCCCACGGTGACACTGGGCTCCCCGAACCTCGCCCCGGGGCCGTGGCCCCTCCTCCCGGACTATAAAGGTCGCAGCGCCGGGCCGCGCAGCTCAGTCGCCGGCCACACCGGGTGTCACGGGGACGCGGCCGTCGGGTGGCGGGTCCAGGCTCTCCGCCGCGCTCCAGCCGCAGCCCCGCAGCCCGCAGCCCGCGCCCCGCAGCCCGCAGCCCGCGCCCCGCAGCCCCGCAGCCCGCAGCCCGCGCCCCGCAGCCCGCAGCCCGCGCCCCCTCGCCGCTCGCCGCGGGAAGGAGGATGGAGCCGCGCCGCGCCCCCCGCGCCCCCGCGCTGCTGCTGTGCCTGGGTAAGCGCTCGGCCGCCCCGCCCGCCGCCCGGGGCGCTCCCGCCCCGAGCTCGCTCGCCCCGCGAGGCTGGGGTGGACTCGGGTTCGCAGGGCGCCGCGGGCTCCGCGAGTGCGTGGGGCGCTCCGGCCCGGGGAGGGCCACCCCGGCGGGGCGGGAGCGGGCAGCGGCGTTCCGAAGGTCCGTCGCTGGAAGGTGAGCTGTCGCCACCAAGGTCCCGCAGCGTGACCTCAGGCCGCTCCGTGACCGGCCAGATAAAAAGTTGAAAAGCCCTCGTTTCTTTCTCTTCGAAAACTGCCAGTTCTAGAAATCCGGAGGAATTTCTAGAACTCCGGGGAAGCCCTGGTCACAGGCCAGGTTTCGTTCGGTCGTGTTGGGGGCACAGGGACGTAGAGCGCGACCGGAGACGAGAGCCGCGCAAAAGAGACCTTTGGGTAAGAAACGCTTTTCCTCCCGTCTTGGCAGCAGTTTTCTCCATCAAGTGTGGCCGAGTTTCCGGGGGCAGCTTTGCGGGGGCTCCGGGACTCACAGAATTAAAGCGTTGTCCTTGAGTACCTGGAGCTGGAGGGGCCTGGGCGGGTCCTGGCGGGGCTCCAAGCCCCTGGGCCCCCAACACCTCGAGGTTCCCGATTTCCTCCGGAAAGCCCGCACCCAGGGAGGCCGACCCCGCACTTTTCTCTGGCTGCGTGTCGCTCCCCGTAGCCTGTAACTGATGAGTGCATTTGAGATGATTCAGTTCTCGCGGACAGGAAAAGAAATCCCTCGTGAGCCCTCTGGTTTGAAAAAAGGTACATCGTTTCTCTCTAATTCCCCACATTTCAAGAAGAATTAGGAGGTGTGTAGGAAAATTTTAATAAGGAAATAAAAGTTGCCAGCCTCACATTCCTCTTGGGGTTGCAATGGGGCAAATTCCCCTAACAAATTAACTCTACCTATGCAGGATGTGACAGTTAAATTATTATTTCGACACGCCTTATCTGAGGGCTTGGAGACCTAATGACATGCATACTATGCATAGTTGGAACTTACTCGTACACGTTTGGGAAGAGAAGTAGAAACTGGACCTGTGGTTTCTACCCAAACTGCTAAGAATGACTTGCTGGAAGATTCTCAGTAAATAATGTGGCTTTGCTATCTTTGTTTTGAAGGCTCTGTGAAAAGAATACAATTAATTGGAAAGGTGACAGACAGTCTTCCTAGAGTTAGAAATTAACCTAGAGGTCAGAATGCTCAGTGTTTTGTTTTTTTCTTTCCACCTGTAGAGTTGCATCTGAACAATGTCTGTGCCTGTTCTGGGCCACTCATTGAATATTCTAATTTGAGACAGCAAGAGCCATGAATAACCTGGTTACTACCCACCTAGAGAGTGTGTTGTGTGTGTTTTTGTTGTCATGAAAGTGTTTAACTTCTTTATTGCATTACTTAATTATAGTTCACCTATTTCATCAGCAGCCAAGCCCATTTCCAAATGAGCTGGGTCAGTTTCTGTTTTCCCAGTTTGTTTAGATATTTCTCTGCCACTAGGAAAGTTCCTGTTTGAAGTTCTCTATCATATCTCTATATTCTAATCAGGTCTGCAAGCCCAACAGTTTTATTCTAAAGCACATGTAAAAAAGACAAGGCCACCCGGCATTTCTGAAATTGACTCCCCCACGCCAAACAAAAGATTACCTAGAAATACTTTTCCCAAATATCTGCTCTTGAAAAGAAATTTGTTTCTGATTTCACAACTGTTTTGTTTCTTGTGTGTGTGTGTGTGTGTGGAATTTATGTCTATTTGTGACTGTGGAAAAAAACGTAGATGACTTTCAGTTCATCCTCTCTCTCCGGTACATGCAGACTTAAATTGCTACACATTCACATGAACAATGGGTTACTTTTACATTTCCTAAGCATTTGATATTGATGTTCTTGCTTTCTATAATGGGAAAGTATGACCCAAGTTCCCATAGAAAAGTGGGGCTAAACTGAGAAAGTTCACACCTGGATTTGCTGGCACTTTTAGCTTACTGAATACTAAGTAAAAGGGTTGAGATTCCCCAAACTAGATAACACACTTATAAGTAATCTACAATTGTAGAACTGAAATACCATCTTTAATCTTGTGATTGCTCCAGAGCAAAGAGGAGAAATTTTCATCTCGAGTTCTGCAATTAATGTTTAGAAAGGCTCCCTATCTAAAAGCCAACACTTTAATTGATACCCAAATGGGCTCCTGAGCATGTTCCTGAATGCCATCTCTTAGACAGTTTAGTCCTACTTCTTTGTACAGCGACTGAGAACTGAGCAAAATAAACAATCTTGCCTGAGAATATGAGAAGCACAGGTCTCAATAAGACGTTGGTTCAGCTCAGAACTTTTCTGTTGACTCTGAGAGTTTATGAACTGCCTGAGTGTTGACCCCACCTACTTGCTTTTCTCCATCATCTTACCATATGAACAATTTGCGTGACTGGGGTGTGTGGTTCAGCACTAGGGCCCAAATCCAGGAAGTGGGAAAGAAATGAGCAGAGCTAAAGAAATGCGAGCTAACCATGTTGTGTGTTAAGTGTTTTATTATTTTTTTTATAGGTAGTGAGGTTTTCTTTTTTAATATTTTATTTATTTATTTGACAGAGAGAGATCACAAGTAGGCAGAGGGGCAAGCAGAGAGAGAGGGAGAGGCAGGCTCCCTGCGGAGCAGAGAGCCCGGATTGGATTGCGGGGCTCCATCCCAGGACCCTGAGATCATGACCTGAGTTGAAGGCAGAGGCTTTAACCCACTGAGCCATGCAGGTGCCCCTTAAGTGTTTTATATGTATAATCTCATTTATTCCTTAAAATCACTGTATGAGGAGTGCCTGGGTGGCTTAGTTTGCTCTGCTTTTGGCTCAGATCATGATCCTGGGGTCCTGGGATAGGGCCCTGTATGGTAGGGCTCTCTGCTCAGTGGGGAGCCTGCTTCTCCCTCTCCCTCTGCCTGCCGCTCCCCCTGCTTGTGTGTGTGCTTTCTGTCAAATAAATAAATAAAAACTTTAAAAAATTATCAGTGTATGAGGTAGGTATGATTAGCCCTGTGACAAATGAAGAGACTAACCCTAAGTGAAGTCAAATACATTACATGGATTTAGAAATAGTAAATGGCATGGTTGTTCTGGAATAATGTGTGAGGAGTCAAAGGGTTTTAGGATTATCAGAAGCAGAATAAAAATTACAGATTCTAATGAAGAAGTTTCAGGGTAGTCTGGGGGGCTGCCCCAAGACTTTAAAACCTGTTATGGGAACAAGCATATGTACAAGAATGGTATCTTTATGGTATCACTCAAAATCTGGCCCAGAAAGCACATGACTATTTTCTTAAGCTGCCTAAAACCCATTGAATTTTTACTTAACGTATATTCAGCATTTTTAATCAACACAGTTCCCAGGAAATGACTTTTATTCCCAAATGGTCATTATATCATTTGATTAAGGCCTTATTTCTGCATTTGCCTAGATGTATATTAAGTAAATCAATCAAGGAGAAGGGTATCTATGTCTTCTTTATTCTTTGTATCTTTTTATAGTATTGTGAGTTTAAGGTAGTATTAATAAGGGACTAAGTTGGAATCTACAGCACATTTCTTTTTTTTTTTTTTAAGATTTATTTATGTTAGAGAGAGAGAGAGAGAGCAAGTGCAGTGGAGGAGGGGCAGAGGAGAGGGAGAGGGTGTCCCAAGCAGAGTTCCCACTGAGCCTGGAGCCCACCTGGGCTGGATCCCAGGACTCTGAGATCAAACTGAGCTAAACCATGAGTTAGATGCCCAACTGACTGTACCACCCAGGCGACCCTGTAACATATTTCTATTAACACCGAGAAAATAAATATGTTTCCTCAGTTAAAAAAAAATGACAATATTCACGTAGTTGCTTTGGAAAAATTGAATTTGAATGCCTCTGTCCATTTTTTGCTCAAGAATCTTATATTTCCTGGTTAATGATCAGTTAAGAGATGCAAATGAAATGTAAGAAATCCTTTTGGAAGAGATGGTAAATTAAGGTGTGGTTCCCACAACTCTCATGCTTCACTCTGAATATAGGCCTATGCAAATGGCCTAAGAAATATGGCTGTGACTGCTTTTGGAAACATTCCTTTGGAAGACAATGGGAAGACTCCTTAAAGCCTTAATAGGAGAGATCTTTAGGGAGGAGCACCCTGACAACCATCACCTTGGTATGGCAATTCTGGGAACTTCAAAAAAATGAAGTAATGCAACTGATTCAGTGTCCTCTGGCAATGCAGTTTATGTAAAGTTGGGTGTTCAGTTACAGGGCAAATAAAGATTCAGGGACATTCTAGGTTAAAGCTGTGATTTTGTTAACAAGGATACTATTTATACTTAAAACTATAAAATAAAGAAATTTATAATTTCTTTTAAAATTTATTCATTTATTTCAGAGAGTGGGAGAGAGCAGGGGCGTGGGGTGGAGGGGCAGAGGGAGAGAGAGAGAATCCCAAGCCAACTCTGCTCTCAGAGCTGGTCCCAGGGGTTGATCCCATGATAAGACCACCACCCCAGCCCAAACCAAGAGCCAGATCCTTAACCGACTGAGCCACCCAGACACCCCCATAACAGTACATATGATGAGCAAGATGATTTGATAATTGTCCCGAAAGAAATGTTAACCCATAATTCCTTAGGTAAAAAATCCTGAATTTTAAGTTTGAGGCATGAAAGTGAGTTAAAAACAAATCCTTCTGAAAATATCCTCAGGATAAGGGGGGGAAGCCCCCCTCTCATATTTATAGATAAACACACACATGTTTATATATGTTGAACTTTATAGTTTTTAGAGTCAAGAGACATAGTGTAAAGAACAGAGTCCATACCTCTGTTCCTTTATTTCATACTTTTAGGAAGATTGATTCCGCTTTGAGTCTCAGTTTTCTCATCTGTAAAGTGAAGATCATAGCTGTGTTTTCAGTTATTGTATACAGATGTGGTAAATAGGATGCTATTATAAAATAATAAAAGCACTTTTAAAATTAGAGCTATAATTGGGTGCCTGGGTGGCTCAATGGGTTAAGCCTCTGCCTTCAGCTCAGGTCATGATCTCGGAGTCCTGGGATCGGAGCCCCCATGGGGCTCTCTGCTTTGCAGGGAGCCTGCTTCCCCTTCTCTCTCTCCGCCTGCCTCTCTGCCTACTTGTGACCTCTCTCTCTCTCTGTCAAATAAATAAAGTCTTTTAAAAAAATAGAGCTATTATCATTATGAAGTGCTTTCTTTGAAAAAGCCTCATCGGATCCTACTAATAATGCCCTTTTTAGCTAGGAAGCATCTTATCAATTCCATTTTGCAAATGAGAAAACAGACTTACAAAGAAGTGAGTAACCCAGGTTGTAAGGTTCTGTGTTTGAATACGCCATGCCCTCTGCTGTGTCCGAGCTCACACTTTACTTTTAGTGCAAGCTCTACTCATCCTTTAAGACTGAAGAGAAGTACCAAGGCTTCTTAGTTACCTGCTCCTCCTTTCTCCCACCACCCCCAAGTGAACCTGCAGCCTGCCTCTCTCTCCTTTGCAAGGTCCCCATCCCTGGTCCTACCCTTTTCACACTGGACTATGCGTGTCAGGTCAGCCCTGTGTCTCCTGACTCCTGCCGTGTTTCTCTTTCACCGCCCCTGGTGTTATTGACCAAAACGCTCTACGTGATTGTTGGACGCATGATTGCAATGGCACTTTTTTTGAGTCCTCACCACCATGTGTAGACTTCAAAACTGTTTTCTGAAAATGTGCTTGAGAAGCAAAATATTTTGAAACTAAGCAATGGTTGTTGAAAATTCAATTATGTTTAATAATAAAGCTTAATATTTTTTCTTCCCTGTTTTTCTTACTTCTGTCACTTAATATAGTTTGTATTCGCTGATGGTATGTCTAATAAAATTTAAGTATATCTGCACTATGTGTGTGTGAGAGAGAGAGAGAGACAGAGAGGAAGCCATCAAGCCGTGATATGATTGGATGATGGGTAGTAAGAGAAAGAGAAATATTGTTTTAGAAATGAAAGCAACCTTAGAGTAATCTAATCTAAATTCCATTCCCCCCTCCCCCTGCCCCAGTCTATCCCATTCCTTAGGTCTGTTTTCAGAGATAAGGAAACCCAGCTGCAGGGGGATGACATTATTACCTGAACGAGAAGTGGGTTCCATACCTCACAGGTTTAGTACAGGTTTTTTCTGCCTCGGCTCTATTTGCATTATAGACCAGGTAATTCTTCGAGGTGGGCTCTCCTGTGCCTTGCGGCGTGTTTAGCAGCAACTCCGGTCTCTAGCCACTAGATGACAGTAGCGCGTACCCAGTCGTGACCGACAAAAATGTCCGCGGACGTTGTCCAATGTCCCTGGTGGACAATATTACTCCAGGTTGAGAACCACTAGCTTCGTGTATTTTCCATTGCTACAGCACATCGCCACTCATAATTCACAGTCTGAATCAGTGCTCAAGTTGCCAAGGCCAACAGAATTAATATTAATGGTAAGCTGGATGCAAATACAAAATCAATGCTAGTGCTTAAAAAATCAGGTCGGGGGCGCCTGGGGGCTCAGTGGGTTAAAGCCTCTGCCTTCGGCTCAGGTCATGATCCCGGGATCCTGGGATCGAGCCCCGCATCGGGCTCTCTGCTCGCTGGGGAGCCTGCTTCCTCCTCTCTCTCTGCCTGCCTCTCTGCCTACTTGTGATCTCTCTCTGTCAAATAAATACATAAAATCTTAAAAAAAAAATCAGGTCAGCGTTGGGGAGGGTATGTGCTATGGTGAGTGCTGTGAAGTGTGTAAGCCTGACGATTCACAGACCTGTACCCCTGGGGCAAATAACACATTATATGTTAATAAAAATAATAAGTAAAAAAATGGCAAAAAAGTCAAGTCAGCAGTTTTTGTTGCTGATTTTAGCACCAGTTGCCCTGAATAAAGATGACTCTTTATACTTCTTACAGTCATTGTGTTGCTAACTACCCCATGCCTCCTTTTAAAACTCAGAGCTTTCTTGGATCCCACCACACTGAACTTCCTTTTTCCTCCGGTTCCTTTGGCCATTTCTCTCCATTCCTCATCACTTCTTTCCCCCAAGTTCTAGTATTTTCCATTTCATAACATTTCCCTTGGAACATGTGAGTGGCTCCTATGCCTTTAATGGTCATATTTCCATATATGACTTTCAAATAGACTGCATAAGGCATTTGTGTTCTCTTATTCAAGAACAGTATTCCCAAATGTCTCCTAAGTAGAAACAGATCATATAGGAACTACAACCTCAAATTCCTTTACTCATTAGGTCTTCCCTTCCTGTCCACTAGCTGCAAATGCCACCACAAAACCACTGTTCTGCCAATGTCTTCTACTCTCTTTATGGCACCACCATCCTTGATATTTTTAGAAACTTGGCATCACCTATGAATTCTCTCCTTTCCTGTTCACCCACAAGTCTCTAGCCTATTAACTCTGTTGAGGACAGGAACTCTGTCTTTTGCATTTATTTTCCTTTCAGCATGTTGTTCAATCTCTTGCATATTGAAAAAACCTCAATATTTATTGCACAAATATAATTTGAGATACGTGGTTACTAGAAGTCAGTCTAGGCTAAGCTGCTCCCCTTATTTCCCATTGATGGAGTATAACTGAGCCCTTTCCACGCTTTCCACCACAGATGCAGATGTGTTTCTTGCTGAAGTTGAAGTTTCCCATGTTAACCAAAAAATATATTTTCACAAAGTGCTAGTTGCATTACACAGGTTCTATGAATGAAAAAAGTAATTGACTTTGAGACTTTTAAAATTACCTTTTATGTACCCATTTTTTGATGTTCACTTATTTAAAACTATTTTTTTTTGGAATTTCATTTTCAACAGTAGGCTTCTATAAAGAATGAATGATATGATCATCAGTATGCTTTTAAAAATACCATTAAATATTCAAAGCTTCAGGCCACAATATGGCCATGATGAAAAGAAGGCCAGTGGCAAACATTCCAGACTTTTGCTCCTTTAGGAGATTTTTCTTTTGAAATAATAAAGTAATAATAATTTCAATTTCTGAATTGGGTCAGTAGGAATGGGTGTGAAAAGCAAGATGG
>RCUC01090776.1:0-10220 GCA_003697995.1 Taxidea taxus jeffersonii | reverse complement strand
TTAGAGATATATGGGAATACGTAATTCAAATTCCCATTAGATTGCATCACTCAAATCTCAATGTCTCAAATGAGGCTCTGGCAAACCCAAGTATTGTGTAAAGTAGATGAGACCTATGGAATGTCTACCTCTGAGTCAGCTTTCAAGGAGTGTGTTTCAAAAATCCTTTTAAGCTATAATCTTATCCCTCCATATAGAACAAAACTGTAAACTTCAGATGTGACCCCTCTGCTCACCAAAGCAACCTCATTAAAAATCACTGTGAAAACATTCAGTAGTTGATATAGTTATTTTTCAATCAACAAATACGTAACCACTTCCTGTACACAGAACACCATGCCAACTGCTCTAAGAAAGGTACTGAAGGGGGTGCGCCATGTGGTGGGGACCACAGGGGGATGAGAAATAGAAGATTCTGGACCCGGACTTGTTGCAGAGTATTCTTCCTTTAGTAGTTAGACCTTGTTTATCCACTTTGTTACAATTTTATTCTATGATCCTTGAATTTTATGATTCTAAAGTCCAATTACTGGCCTCATCCTCATCCTTTTTATCAGAGGAACACAGGCAAATAATTTGAAAAGACAAGTCTTGCTAAAAGGCAAAAGCTATTCCTTGGCACCCCCTCCCCTCAGCTGTCACCTAGAGGAAACTACTTTCATCATTTTTTTTTTTTAAGATTTTATTTATTCACCTGACAGAGATCACAAGCAGGCAGAGAGAGAGAGGAAGGGAAGCAGGCTTTCTGCTGAGCAGAGAGCCCGATGCGGGGCTCGATCCCAGGACCCTGGGATCATGACCCAAGCCGAAGGCAGTGGCTTTAACCCACTGAGCCACCCAGGCGCCCCACTTTCATCATTTTGAGTTTCTTCTTCTGGTAGTTTCCATCAGATTGCTAAATTCATGCATGCCTCAGACCTCTTGGTTTGTTCCTTTTTACATCTTATACAATAGATGAAGATTTTTGTCTTTCTCTGTCTTCCCCTTGCCACTGCAAGGTTATATAAAAATTTTGCCTAAGTCCATATCAGAATCTTCAGAACTATGAAGACATTAGTAATGTTTATAGCTAAGACAAGCCAGAGTACTGAAACCATAATTCCTCTGAAAGAGCTCAGTATCTAACTTACTTTTCATTTGTGAAGTTTCTTTGAATCTCTGGCTGTGTCTTCTCTTTCCATCCAATGGCTCTGTGAAACACCTCTCAGTTTTCCACCTGTAATTCCTGTTAGATAATCTGTTTGTTGTTTCTTTTCCTGGATGCCTCTTCCCAGGAGCCTTCTCTCCCCAGCTCAGACCATCACGACAGAGTTCTATAGGCCCACAGATACTGCTGTCATCCTAGGACTTCCTGCCTCCACTCTGGGAATGCCTTCATTTCTTTCCTTTATCAGATTTCCTGCTTCTGGGTCCCATGTGTGGCTCTATTTGCTTATTCAATCTCATTTTGGTGCAGTCTGTCTGCTGATAGCTTCCTGACAAAGGATATATTAAAGGTAAAATGTTGAAACCTTCAGAGACATCATAACTCATTTGAGACAATAAGAAGAAATTCAAAGCATCAAGAAAGAACATTGTTGAATATTGATAATGTCCTCCTAAATACATTCAGTGCTATGGAGTGTGCAAAGAAGGGATGAGAAAGAAAGCTTCATTTATTGAGCACCTACTATGGGCTAATTGGATTTTCCATGACATTTCTAAGAAACAGGCATCATTTTCTCCTCCTTATCCATGAAGTCAAGAGCAGAATGCGTAATAATTGGCCGAAATCACACAGCTGTCAGGTGGCAGAAGTGGAATTCAGATGATGTTTGTCTGCTTCTAGCCATGCTCTGCACACTGTGTCTCTCAACCAAAAAACATAAATGCACAATCCTTGCCCTCAAGGAGTTTGTTCAACTATGTCTTTAATTCAAATCAGACATTTGCTACTTTTTTGCCCACTATACTATCCTCTTACTGTGTGTGTATGTAATTTAATTCTGATTAATGCAATATCTATTTTCATAGTTTCATGTATATCAAGTTTTATTATAATATTTTTCCATGAAATTCTGGAACACAGCTATTTCCAAAGAAGATTTCAGTTCTTGATCCCACTCTATTTATTAGGGATTAAGCAGTTACAGTCTGATCTGGTTACCACTGAAAATGTGTTCATGGTTTTGCCCTTCTTCCTGGTGGATTTTGGGTTCTATGCCAGTCTGTTCATTTGCTGACATTTATCACACTTAGCTCCTGCCTCAGGGACATACAGGATTATTGGTGGGGAATGACTCCTGGCCATGACCTGTAGCAGCAGGGTCTCTAAGCTCTCTTCCCCCTGGAAATCTGTATTGGTGTCTCTCTCCAAAACAAAACAGAATAGTAGTAAGTACAAGGGGTAAAAACATAGGAAGGGATTTAAAAATGAATGAAAAAAGATAGAATCATTGGTTTTCTATAGATCAGTTATTGACCAATACGCAAACAAATTAGATCAACACATTTCATTCATGCCAATGCTGTTGAATCCCTGTGACAGCTTTTCTCACCCAGAGGCCTTGACCCTTGACACAGCTCTCAGTCAGCGAGGGGTACCAAGATGAGGGTCAGCGGCCAGACCCTAGCACGGGGTCCGTCCCCACTGCATTCTCCGGCAATGTCTCCGTTATGGTGCCAACACCACTATTCCCTGAAGCAGAAGCACAGAACCCTTCCCTCCAGTTACAGATCAGAACCAGGTAATCGTCCTCTGAGCAGTCTCAACTTTTGAGTACTAGGTTCTAAAAGTTCATTTTTAGTTTGGTTGTTTGACACTCCTGGTGCATTTTGTCTATAGGAACAATTTAAAGGAAATTTATCATGTCCCAGCTGGCCTATTCAAAGTCTATTTGACTCTTCTGGCCATTGAGCTGTTAGAGAACTGACCACGAATTCTCAAACACTGCATTTCAGAAAAAAAAGTTTGTTCAACGTACACCGGTTGAACCAGGCATAGGGATGGAATCAGGAATACAGTCTACTTAGTGAAACAGAGAATCCCTGTTCAAGAGAGAAATGGGAGTCCCATCTGTGCATAGAGAACTTTGCTCTGAAGCCACAGAGTATGAAGGGCCTAACTCCTCGGCCTGGCTCTGGGTTCTGAATGAGAAGACGAGGAGTATTTTTGGCTGGACCTTCATGGCAGGGGGAAGCAGGCCTTCAGACCAAGGGAAGAGGGAAAATGAGATTAGCCAGAGCCTCACCAGTGAAGGGCCACAGAGCTCTTCCTGTCTAGTGGTCATTTATAGATATTTATAGATTGGGGGCTACCTGAATGTCTATCAGTGTATATGCCTATCCATACCAGTTTTGTGGACAAAAGTTTGTTGACATGATTTATCAAGGTAAAAAGGTTTTGAGCCACCAATTCTATTTCCAAAGTCTATACAGAGCACTGGGCAGTAAAGGCCTTGACACCAAGGCAGCCAGGCCCAGGGGCCTTTCCCAGGCTGTGCTCTGAACACCACACCAGCCTGGGGAGGCAGAACTTGGTAGCTGAGGCTGTGTTTTGCATATGCGAATAGAGTCCCCCAAACAATTTGCTCCCTTTCCTCCTGTTACAGCCATGATGATTCCTAAAATAAGGTTTGACCATGTGAGTGATGAAATTGAAATTGTCTACATAGTCAAAGCCAGAGGGTCAGAGAGATGGGATAAAAAGTAGGAAAGAGTGATCCCAAGGGAGAATTGAAAGGAAATTGGGGCCAAAAAAAGGCATTTCTGACCATCTCTTCTGCTGTGTAAAGATACTTTATAAGGCAATTTAAACTCTGACAAATTGCCTATTTCTGTTTGCAACTACAGATGAAGCCAACCATTCTCACAAATTTTCCCGTTTGTTTTTCCTCCTCATGTTTCATTCAGTTTTTTGGGGGGAGGGTGGCTATTGTAAAATTCTTTCACATTTCTCTGAACACTTGAAATGGGGTCAAATAAATCTAAATGAATGTGAATTCTGCATGGATCCCAAGGCCCAAAGGTCAGGCTCCACTTGGATGGTTTTGATGTGTAAAGCATTGCCAACATTCATTTTTCGAGAGCAGCAAGAGAACTAAGCCGTGTGCTGGTGAAGATTGACGTAGACCTCATTTTCCCTATACTCAGAGGCAAGAAGTTACTAGTCACCTAGAAACTTTCTGCATGATTTGGGGAATTGTAAAGAGCCCTCATCAGTCCACTTTGGGTCACACATTCCAAAGAAGCCCGATGCACTTGGGTGAGAACCTCGCCAGGCAGGGAGTCTGAGGGCAGCCCTAACTTCCATGGGAATGGGATTCTCTGCCAAATCCAGATGCCGGAGGCTTCCCTCAGGGACCACAGCCCATCTTAAAGGGAGGGAGTTGCTGTGAGAAGTTAAGCAGGAAGTTCTAAAGGGCTATGCACCCCCATATGTGTGGGTGTGTGTGCACGCACGCGTGTCAGTAAAACAAAAGAAGCCCTCCATCACTGTTTGCAATATATATACGTGGAGTTTAAAATTTCAGGGAGAGAAAAAAGTGAACAGAAAAGGAGGGGGAGCTTGTTTACCTCTCAAGATTTGCTCATGCGTACTTTACAAGATGCATACATTCATGCATCCAGGTCTAACACGTTTGTCTTTCTCCCCTAAATGTCTCCGAGACTCCCCTTGGAGGGTAACTCAGATGACTGTGAGGGTCACACTTTCAGTGGTAATTCTTTTAAAATGAAAAATTTCTTCACCTTCACCTTGCCTTGGAATAGAAAAGAGGAGAATTTATTCACAAATTGGTGCTAATGGTGGAGATAAGGGACCCTCGTAGAAGGGTCAACGAGGTTCACTTCAGTATCCAAGTTTAGGGGAGCGTGGGAGTATTGTACCGCAAGGCCAAAGAGCTCAGCATGTGATCAACATGAAAGGTGCTATTGGAACTCAGAGCTAAGAGTGAAAACATTTTTCACATCGATCATTGTAGCAGATGACACACTGAACTGTATCTTCCCAGCCACAAACCTCACCAGCTTTTCCAGTAACCTGAAAAGGCAAAGAAAAAGAGAACTTGGGGGAACTCCTACTCATCAGTCAGGTTTCCCCTTAAACGTCACTTCCTTTAGGAAGCCAGTCAGACAGATCCACCCCCACCTGACTTCTCCTCGATCAGCAATTCCTGCTCTTTATGTTGTGCCTTCCAGAATTATCTGTCTTCTTCACTTGACAGTCACCACTTCTCAACCCCCAGCAACCAGCACACTCCCCAGCTCTCTGTAGGCACTTAAATATGTGCTCAATGATTGATGGAGTACTGAGGAGGTTGTGTTACGTCTTGGAGACGCAAAAATTAAGTTAGAGGGGTACCTGGGTGGCTCGGTCATTAAACCTCGGCCTTAGTCTCAGGTCATGATCCCAGGACCCTGGGATCAAGTCCCGCGCCTGGCCTCCCTACTCAGCTGGGAGCCTGCTTCTCCCTCTCCTTCTGCCCCCTCCCTGCTTGTGCTCGCTCTCTCCCTGTCTCTCTGTCAAATAAATAAATAAAATCTTTTTTAAAAATGATGACATTTTTTAAATGTCTGGAAGGAAGGCTGGTAATGAGAAGATACCACACAACTTGGCAAACTTGGCAACACCTGTAAGAAGAGTTTCTGTCCAGGAGAACAAAGGGAAGGCTGAACTCTTGAGCACCCCTAGTGATGAAACATAACCATATTAGCTACTCCCAGGACTCATTAACTTTTCTAACAAGAAGTAGTGAGTCAAATCCTATTTCCTTAAATTTCAAGTCTGCTGCAAGGAGAGCATGATATCAATAATATAAGGCAATGGATTTTATTTGGGAGACTATTATATCAGAAAACATGAAATATTATCAGTACCTTCTCTGGGAAATCAATCAGCTTTGTGGTATCTAATATTACATTTCTAAACTGCAGAACCAAAAGCTAATACGTAATTGGCTTTGTAGGAAGGGTTTAAAGAGTGAATGAAGAATCATGTTTAAGTTTCTGCTTGCCCACTTCTATTCTTCTGCCATTTAATTCACTTTTTTCAGAGGAACAATCCAAAGCAAAGTAGGTACCGCCCACTTGCCAGCCTCCTGTGCTCTGTGCAACACTCTTTACCCAGCACTGTTGGTGTGCCTGGAAAACAGACAACAGAAAGAAAAGGAAAGCTCTTCCTGAGGGTTTGCTGGTTCCATCAGAGCACGCTTGACAAAGATCACTTGCAATCTCAGACAGAGAAACCTAATGTCTATTCCAGTGTCAAAATGACTTGAAACCTTTTCGTATTAATGTTTGTGAGGACCCCTTCTGTCTTTCTCACAGCATCCAGGGCACCCTCTGTGCTTAATAATAACAGTAACAACAATGACCATGAAAGTTAGAACCCAAATGTTGTTGCAAAGGTGAATGACGGCAGATGGCCTTGAAACCATCATCATCTGCACCAAAAGTGGACGCACTCTACCCTGACCTCTCCAAGGGCAGAGTCTATTGAAGAGGTCAGTGTTTGGGGACCACTGGCCTTGGTTGTTTTTCTGATTTTCTTCTCTTTAGAGAGAAATGGTATTCTTTAAATGCCGGCTCTGACTTTCATGTGACCAAACAAACTGCCAACAAGAGCACGGTAAACAGAACACAGCATTTCGGTCTCCTCAGTGTGATTTTGAATTTGGTGCGGACAGCACGTACTTTCCTTCACACAGGGGTATAGTTTGAGAAGATGAGTTTATCCAAGGCCACGGCGCTCTAATGCCACTGACTATGCAGGGTGATTGCCTGCAGGCCAGGTAATTACTCTGCCTCATTTCCCCCAAATCACAATGAAAGAGATGATCAGACCAGATGTGTGGCCCCTAGACTTCGATCTTTCAAGACTTTATTTATAATAGGGTTGTTGACCCGAATCTGTTATATTTCATTTTCCTGTGTAGGGACATTAAAAATGAAAAACCGCCATCATTTCATGGAAAAAATACATTTTAGCATTAAAAAAACAGAGATCATAAGTAGAGTAAATGATCTTCCTTTAAATTAATTGAATACATTTTAGCTGTTTGATAAACTCAGTGCATGATCCTTATTTTTTTGGTCCCATTAGTAAACAACAAATTCCTTGGTGGTGGGTATGTGTCCCTAGAACACTGACAGACCAGATGATCTCCATGCTCCTTCCATCAGTCCCAGTTCAAGCATAATACTGAAACACACAAATAAGTAAATAAGCATATAAGTAAAGTGCCAGCTACAGATGTGTCCCCTTCTCCTTTGCTAGGGTGGAGGTGTTAATGTTTTCCAGCACCCAGCTAACAAGAATGTGCAAGGTACTGCCAACCACACCATCCCCCTTCCACCCAAGGTAGTAGATCTGCTTCACTCCATTAAATTGTCATTGTTTTCAGCTGCATTGACTCTTCTAATTAGGAGTGAATCTAGCAATAAGGAGATCAAATAAAAAGAAACAGAGAAGATGCCAAAGGGGCAAGAGAATATAAAAGCAAGACAAGAGCTTTTTTTTTTCTTTGCAAGGCTAAATTGATTATTTTGCCCAAAACACAAATGTAAAGGAAAGGATTCATAGCACAAAGAATGTAATACAATTCAGTTAAGTTATTCAGTCTTATTACAGTATTAATGCTGCAGCCAAGTTAAATGGTATAAATTAGATACACAGTCTATTCCCTAAGATAGTACTTGGTTTCCATAATAGTTTTTAAAGTCCTCCGAAATTGGAAATATAAATATGGAAACTCACAGTGGTCAATATTTTGAGCCAACTCTAAGAGAAAGGCGTTTGGACTGAGGTCTAAGAGCACTTAACTGAAACAGAGCCACTGAGAAAGAACTTTAGTCTTAGAGGCATGTCTGAGGAGGGGACAAATGGAGTTTATCATGCTATGAGGATTGCAGATTTGCCTCCTGTTTCCTTTGACAGTGAGGAGCAAGAGGCTGGCTTGGGCATTCATTGCTCTAAATGCACAAGTTACAGTGGCATGAGATAGCTGGCTCTGTTCATGGTCCTGTTCATGGTCTTGTTTTTAGAATGAGATAGGTCTTTTAGAAAGTGATCCTTTCTTCAAGAGAGATCTCTTTCCCACTGAGGAGACTCTCCATTCCCCCTTCTTTTTTTTTTCCTGGCTGCATACCACCCTGACTGAAGAGGAGGCAAAGATAGCTTTATTTCAGCTACGTAAATGTTTAGATTTAGGTTCAGTATTTCAGAGATGGTAGAATCTTCAAGATGTTTCTAATAAAATCATCACTCCCTTTTTACATATGTGAGAAAAATTCAGTGGCTTTTCCAAGTTCATCCAGATCGATGCTGGACCCCAGTAATCAATTGCATCTCTCCATGAATATGTGGAATTGAAGAATGAGCAAGCACATGGATAATCTATGTAGGAAGCATGCAAAGGTCCATCAACTTATATGCCCTCAAGATATACCCTGAAGCAAGGTTTTAATTGTACAGAAATGTCGACTAACTTCTAACAAGATCTTTGGTCAGCAAGTGGGCTAGGCAAGATCACTGCAAATTGGAAATGGTTTGAACACCAGAGGAATCAGAGGAATTCTGTAGCTACTTGAAATGTGTGTGTGTGTGTGTGTATTCAGGATTAAACTAATTAGGTGCATCTCTGTGTCTCCCCCAAATCTTACGCTTCACCTATCGTGGTTTTCTTTACTTTTAATGCAATATACATTTTGAGGATTCGGAGGGTATTTGGTTCAACAGCCTAGGTAAATGAGAGGAGGATTGCTCCCTAAGGGTCTGCTGATGCAATTAGAGAAAGCTGCCTGGAGGGGAGATTTTCTGTGGCTGTGACTGGTCCAATTGTCCGCCCGTGAATACAACCAATCTTCAAAGTGGCCAGTGGTGATAGGTCACGTGGAACTCTTTTAATCTCTCTCTGTATATTAGCCACGTGCAGGACGGACTGGGGTGGAACGAGAAAATGGGCCCTTTAGAGCAATACAGATGAGGCTTGGTAACTGGGAAATTAAGGATGCATCCAAATACTCCTGTTTTGTTCAGCCCATCTGTGCAGATGAGGTTGCCTAAGATCGGAACTAGAATCTCACAGACTGCAGCTTTCCCACCCCACCTTCTCACCTGAGACTTCTAATCCTGTACAAAGTTACTTCTAGTCCTCACCTACACCCTGGCTGTCTGTGAGTCCCAAATAAGAGTTTTTTTGTTTTTTGTTTTTTTATTTATTTATTTGTAAGAGATAGAGAGAGAGAGCGCAGGAGCGAGCACAGGCAGACAGAGTGGCAGGCAGAGGCAGAGGGAGAAGCAGGCTCCCTGCCGAGCAAGGAGCCCGATGTGGGACTCGATCCCAGGACGCTGGGATCACGACCTGAGCCGAAGGCAGCCGCTTAACCAACTGAGCCACCCAGGCGTCCCCCAAATAAGAGTTTTATGCTTCGCTTGAATCAGTAGGAGTGACTGCTCTGTACCAGCTGCTGCCACTCAAAGCTACACTCTGGATCCCCTCCCCCACACCCCCCAACCTCCACTGCCTGGAGCAACGCACGTCCAGGGCTGTGGCTCCCAAAGCGATTCCAAGTGCACGGCAGCATCTCTTCCCTTCCCACATGGCTCCTTCCTTCCCCAGGTCACACCCAGCAGGAGAGCTGGCTCAGGACACTTCCAGAAACCAGTGGTCATCTTGGCAATACCCCTTGTTCTCTAGTCCTATTACTGAATCACTCTGTTTATACCAGACTCTACATTTCTTTGTGAAACATACTTTTTCCTCAGGAATTTCCAGTGTATCTCAACAGCTTGGTTTCCATCAGACTCCTCTACCATTCTGAATAACTGAGCACAAGCTAGGGAGAGAGTTCAGACTTCTACCCACCTTAGTCACCGAGGAGGCCCCTTAACCTCCCTGTGAGACCTCCATGCTCACCTGTTTCCTCCTGGTAGGTGTATTCAAGTCTAAGCCACACAAGAGATGCTGAAGTGACAACAAATTATTCACTGAAGTCCAAAGTGAACAACAGACAACAGTGAAAGACTATTGTAGTCAGTGTCCCTGAGGCTGAATGAGATTTATCTGTTGTCTGCACTAAATATATTGCTGTGTGTATCCTGTGGTTCCAAAATAAATTTGAAAATCTGAATGAATCAAGAACCACTGATCTAACCAATGTAATTTCCCTCTCTTTATAGTGTGCTTATATCTTCTGTTTTTACAGTATGATTTATCTGGAAATTTTCTTTGCTTGCTTCA
>RCUC01090752.1:0-10163 GCA_003697995.1 Taxidea taxus jeffersonii | reverse complement strand
AGCTGCTAGATACTGTTGGTGTCCCCTGGCCCCAAGGCTGCAGTGTTGTGGCTCTGTCCCGTGAGAGTGTGTTCTTGTGACCTTGTTGCTCTAGGGTCCTTGGGATCCTCAGAGGGAAGCCTGGGAGCCCCATCCTCACAGCAAGTGGCCACTGCTCTGTCCCAGTGCCTGGGCGCTGTCACCCTCCCTATAATACAGCTGGTCCTTGGGTTGGTACTGCAGACCACAGAGGGAGGAAGATGGGGACAGAGAAGACTAGAAATCAGTGGGCATGGAGGAGGGGCTCCCGAGGCCTTGCAGGGTGCATTAAAGGCCCTAAGAACAGTTTCCCTTGGGTCAAACCTCTTGCATCTCTTTCTCTCTAAGACTTCTCTAGGGGACAGTCTTGGCCCTGCCCCATCTGCAGCATCTGGTGTGGACAAAGCATTGACCTGGGTAACAGGTCAAGTAGGATCTGACCCCAGCTCTGCCAGGCATCCTGTGCAACCTCGGGCAAGTCACTTCCCCTCTCTCGGCCTCCCCTTCGCTGTCTGTATGGCGGAACGTGAGCCCCGGTGATCCTCGATTCTCATGGCGGGCACCAGTATCCCTAGGATGCAGGTCTTCTCTCCAGGGTTCCTCCTCTGATCTGAGGGCCCCGGATGAGACTGGGGCCCTGTTGCCAGGGTGGGAAGAGAACAGGGAGGGAGGGCCCTGGATATTCAAAGTCATTCTCCCCTCCCCCCCCTTCTCAGTGCCTCCAGGGCTCACGGAGATCCTGTGCCTCTCTCAACAGGCCCTGCCCAGCCTGGAAGGCTGGCAGACAGAAGAGGGTCCTTCCTGGCCCTGGGTGCCTCTGATCTCCCAAAACCAAGGTGAGACCTCTTATGGGCTCTGGGAAATTGGGTGTGGGAGGCTTTGGATCTGGATAGGGACAAAGATCGTCCTTGGATCCGTAGATAGCATTGAGAAGTCCCATTATATCGTGCGGAAGGCAGACCAGGGGTGAAATCCTGCTTCTCCTGTGACTTCATTCATACAATGGGTTTGAAAATGCTCTTTTTGTAGAATTCATGAAGAAATGTGCCAAAGACCCAGCATTTCTGATGCCTGGGTCTTAGTGGTTTAGAAAGTCCTGAACCCCGGGGGGTTGCCTGGGGTCTGGAGTCTTAGGAGCCTTCTGCCCTCTGCCTCCGCATGTGGGAGGTCCCCAGCCAGAGAAGGGACAGAACGTGCTGCCCAGCTCCAGGGGGAGGAGCCGCAGGGAGGGAGCTTGCGGAGGTGGCCCTCCAGGCTGTTTTCCTGGCTCTGAGGGGCCCCTTGGCCCTCAGCCTCCCTCTCACCCCATTTCAGCTTTCCTCCATGTTCTTCCTCAGGTGACAGTGATGCTGAGTGTCCCCAGGAGTCTGCTCTGTGCACCTTGGCTCCTGGCCCCTGGGGGAGCCCAGCCTCATCACCGGAGCCCAGCAGCCCCGAGTCTGAGAGCAGAGGCCCTGGTCCCAGGCCCAGCCCTGTGTCCTCACAGGAAGATAGCCCCCAGCCCGGGGGCCCCAACTGGGGCACCAGTCTTCCCGAGCGGACACTAGATGCTTCATGCCCTTCACTCTTGGAGACAGATGGGGCAGAGCCAAGCTTCCTGGAGAAGGAGAAGGCAGGAGAGCCCCCACAGCCAGGGGAGGAAGTGAAGAGTGAAGGCCCAGCTGGGACTGCTGAGGCTGGAGCAGTCCAGCCTGGCGCGTGCTTGACCTCTGCGGCAGGGTAAGTGTCCGACGAACCCGCTCTCTGGCTTCTAATTGTGGGTACATTTAAGAATTCCCTGGCCTGGATGGAGCATGAGAAATGCCTGCTGGGATTTAATATACTAACATCGATTAAGCCAGGATTGCATGACTAGGTGCCTCCAGTTTTGAGCAACACTGGAGTGTTAGAAAGTGCGAGAAACCAAAAAGCAGTTTTACACACGGGGCAGGATTTGCGTGTGGCGAGGCAATGCCCCAAGAGCCTGGACACCAGGAGAGAAGGGAGGGAGGTGTTTGGGGGCCCTGACGAGGGCCCTGTACCCAGAAAAAAAACAGGTGTCATGCTAAGCAGGGTGGGGAGCGGGAACGTCAGAGCTTATGATGGGGGGAATGACACAGTGCTTTGAACTTGAAGGAGGTGTCTGGGAGAAACCCATTGGTGAGCCTTAGGCTGAGGGTATGGCTCAGATCTTGGGGGAAAGCCAGAACACCAAGGGCAGGTGTGACTGGAACCAAGGAAGTGGATCTTGGGACCCCATAGCAGGATTGAATGATCCCAGATCTGTGGCTAAACACAGGAATAGGACCACTGGGAAACCAAGCTAGATGTCTGCCCCCTCCAGAGGCTGCAGGGGGCTGCCAGCGCCTGGGGCCTCCACCTAGGAAAGGAGGGGACCTCCTGAAGAGGCAAGGGGGAACCGTGATGGTTCAGGTTGTACTAACTGGAGGGTTGCCCCCCCCCATTCTGAGTGTCACGGGGTGATGGGGACAGAACCTCAGGCAATGTCAAAATGAAAGCATCTCTCTCATGCATCTGGAAAACCGTTCAGCCTCTGGAGGTGCTGGGAGGCTTGGTAATCGGTGGGGAGTCTTTCCGGATCTGAGAAGAGAGGGCTCATCATACCAAAACTAAAGTCAAGTTCAGCCCAAGAGAAAAGTAAGTAGATCCACCTGAAATGAGAACCATATATTCATAGTAAGTAATGAAAAAGGATCAATTAGGACTTTTCTTGCTAGGATACTAAATATTTTTTTATAATATTTTTATTTTTTATAACCATATAATGTATTGTTAGCCCCAGGGGTACAGGTCTGTGAATCGCCAGGTTTACACACTTCACAGCACTCACCATAGCACATCCCCTCCCCAATGTCCATAACCCCACCACCCTCTCCCGGCACCCCTCCCCCCAGGAACCCTCAGTTTGTTTTGTGAGATTAAGAGTCTCTTATGGTTTGTCTCCCTCCTGATCTCATCTTGTTTCATTTATTCTTTTCCTACCCCCCAAACCCCCCAAACCCCCCACGTTGCATCTCCACTTCCTCATATCAGGGAGATCATATGATAGTTGTCTTTCTCCAATTGGCTTATTTTGCTAAGCATAATAATACCCTCTAGTTCTATCCACGTCGTTGCAAATGGCAGGATTTCATTTCTTTTGATGGCTGCATAGTATTCCACTGTGTGTGTGTGTGTGTGTGTGTGTGTGTGTGTGTGTGTGTACCACATCTTCTTTATATATATACCACATCTTCTTTATCCATCCATCTGTTGATGGACATCTAGGTTCTTTCCATAGTTTGGCTATTGTGGACTTTGCTGCTATAAACATTCGGGTGCACATGCTCCTTCAGATCACTATGTTTATATCTTTATGGTAAATACCCAGTAGTGCAATTGCTGGGTCGTAGGGTAGCTCTATTTTCAACTTTTTGAGGAACCTCCATGCTGTTTTCCAGAGTGGCTGCACCAGCTTGCATTCCTACCAACAGTGTAGGAGGGTTCCCCTTTCTCTGCAGCTAGGATGCTAAATATTATTACACAAAGAAGTTCAGTCTTATTTTCAGCACAATATTGGGCTAGTTTTCCTGGCCTGAGTGTGCTGGTCCCATGGGAGCTCTCCTTTGTGCTTGACTGTCACAGTAAGGTCACAGAGGCTATTTTTATCATATTTTATTGTTTCATTTTATTTCATTCCAATTAATTAGTTTAATTTTTAATTTTTATTTTTTGAAAGGGAGGGGCCGAGAGAGAGGGAGAGAGAGAATCCCATGCAGGCCCCACACCTCCGTTAATGAATTTAATCATTGCTTTATTGAGAAATAATTCACAGACTGTACAGTGCACCCATTTAAAGTACAGAATCCCATGACAGTTTATATTTGCATTATTTTTTCCCCAAAAGCAACTCCCCATCTAGATATTATTTTTGTAACAACACTAATCCACTAGGTCATTTCTGGGCTTGCTCAGCTGATTATCAAACAGCATTCTTCAGATGTGACAAGCGTGTTGTCATTTTTCTCCTCTCCAATGGCCCACTGGACTAACGCCTCCAGTTCCTTGTCTGTCAGTGGCTTTTCCTGCGACTCCTAGAATCTTCTGGCCTCACTAACACAGACTTCATGAAGCCCTGTGTTTTTGGGGGGGCGAGATGTGTCTGTCCCTTTGCAGTGGGGCACCGTTACACCCCCAGGAGCCTCAGGGAGGAGTGAGCTGTGAAGACACAGCCCAGGTGGGGGCAGAGATGGACGTTTGTGTTCGGGCAGAGGGACTGTCGGGTGTGGCCTCTTGTTATAAGTGTCAGTTTACCGGTGAACATTTACAGGTGCTGCTGATACTGCTCCTGTCCAGCTCCCTAGCTCTGGTCACTGAGCTATGGAATATCCCAATACCCCATAAGGAGGATCTCCCAGTCCCGGTTGTCGGGTTGCGGGGAAATGGAAGAGTCCGGCAGAGACTGGGCTTGGTTGCCTCCGACGTTCTGAGTGTGAGATGCTGAGTGTTCCCCGAGTATGTCAGAGGAAGCCACCGCTGACCGCCTCCCCCCTTGCCGCCAGCTGTCACCATGCCTGAAGCCAGTCTTACTTCCTGATCTCCCCTCACCCTTGCACCTTCCTTGGCTCCAGCTCTAGGAGGAAAGCCTGGGGCTAGGGCAGGGAGGGGGAGGGGGGTAAGGGGGCATCACAAGCAGGGCAGGACAGGTGAGGGAGACAAGTGGCTGGTGAGGGTTGGGGAGACCAGTGCCATTCGTCCTGGAGATGGGTTCAGTACCCTGAGAAGGCGCCACATGCTAAGCTTGGCTCCGGCCCTTGCCAGCCTGCTAGGTACACCACGTCTCTGGATCGTCCCAGTGCCCAGGCCAGGCCAGGCCAGGCCAGGCACAAGTTTCCCTAGTGAGGCCCTGGTCCAGCTGCTCCCCCAACCACTCTAGCTCCCCTGCTGATCACCCCTTCCATGACTGACCTGGAGGGACACTTGACCCAGTACCCCCACCTGTCCCTCCCTTGTGGAAGTCTGAGGACACTGTTGGACATTCGCAGGCTTCCTGAGAGCCCCATGCCCCAGGCGCAGTGCCCGGAGGAAGGCCAGAGGCCACAGACTGGAGACAAGCTGGCTAATGGTGTCAGCAGCGACAAGGTGGCCTGGAACTTGGCCTCTCGCCTCTATCACCTGGAAGGCTTCCGGAAGTCTGAAGTGGCTGCCTACCTGCAGAAGAAGTAAGGGGATTTGGCCCTGAGCAAGGCTGGAGGTTGTATCGGGAGAGGGAGGCATGGTCAACTACTCCGTCCACTGGCGGCCCCACTGCTGACCTTCATCCCCTCGTTCCTGTCCTAATCCGTCCCCGGGCAGTGCCTGCCTCTTCTTCTCAGTCCTGCTTGTCACCTCTTCTCCACACTCTTGAGTCCTGCCTAGAGCCACCGGACCTGGCCATCTTGTCCCCCCTCCCCCAACTCCATGTGTGCTCCCCACTTAACAGTAGATGGGTGCCCATGGCAGACCAGACCCTGGCTGCTCCCTCGCCCTCTCACCCTCTGGGGATGTGTGCAGGCCCTGGGACTCCCTAGCATCTGAGGCACCAGCCCAGACAATGCCCCCCATCCCCACCTCTACCCCCACCCCCCATGGGCTTCATTCCTATTTCTTCTCTGCAGCAATGACTTCAGTAGGGCTGTGGCTGAGGAGTACTTGTCCTTCTTCCAGTTTGGAGGCCAGAGCCTGGACCGAGCCCTCCGGTAAGGCCTCTGGGCCCTCTCTGGGGAGGAGGGATGGCTGGGAGGTGGTGACCCCGGTGAGGCCGGAATCTGATTAGCCCCCAGCTCTGGAGCCTGCTGGCTGCCACAGCCTGGGCCCTGTCCTGGACTCTGGTCCTCTTTCCAGGGGCTTCCTCCAGGCCCTGGTGCTCAGCGGGGAGACTCAGGAGCGGGAGCGAATTCTCTACCAGTTCTCCAAACGCTTCCATTACTGCAATCCGGGGACCTTCTCCTCCGCAGGTAGGGAGGGGGCGGGCCCCGAGGGCAGGGCACGCTGGGCTGCCTTGAGGGATGGCATGGAAGTGTCCCCTGGGTCTGCTCAGGTATTTACTGGGTATCAGCTCATGGGCGTGTGTTTGGGGGGCTGCGGAGACCCAAAAGCATCTGTGGTCACCCTACCCAGCATGGGCAGTGGAAAGGCAGGAGTCCTGGTTCTAAGGAGCTTTCTCTCCACTCACCTCCCCCTTGGGCAGATTCCGTTCACACCTTGACCTGTGCCATCATGCTCCTCAACACAGACCTGCACGGACAGGTGAGGGCATGGGGGAACTTGAGGTCAGAGGCCTGGGATGGGGTCATGGAAGGGCTCTGGGGGAGGCAGAGTGGCCAACGGTGGTGGTGGGGGGTTATTCTGTGGGGAGTGTGTGCCTGCTGCCTCACTTCCCTCAATGGCCACAGAACATTGGGAAGAGCATGAGCTGCCAGGAATTTATCACTAACCTGAATGGCCTGCGAGATGGCGGGAACTTTCCAAAGGAGCTGCTGAAGGTAAGGCACACGGGGCTATTCCCTGGGCTCGTGATACTGGGGCTCCCTCTATAGCTCTGTATCCCCCACGAAGGTGGGGGTGATGTTCAGCCTAGGCCTGGCTCTGCTGCAATGTCCTTGGGAGGCCATGGCCTGTGTATGGAAGGTACTAGAGTGTACGTCCTAGCCGGCAGCAGCCACACCTTGGAGTTTGTTGGCTTGTGAGAATTCGTAGGCCCCCTGCCTTGGACCTACTGAATTAGAATCCCTGGGGTTGAGACCCCCAAGATGTTCTCTGGAGTTTCCAGGTCATTCTGAGGCATGGGGAGGCTTGAGATGCACTGAGTCTTTGGTTCTCAGAATGAGCAAAGGGCAAAGTTTCAAGTGCCAGTAAGTCTAAGACTTAGAAGCCAGATGTTCTAGGGTTTGAACTCTAGTCTTGGGCAGCTTACCCCCTGGTCTGCTCTAGTTCCCCCTGGGGCAGCGACTACTTTATGGCATGGTGCTCACAATGAAATAAAGGTCGTCAGGGGCCTAGCACGGCATGCGCGGCACACGGTTGGCTTTTCATACGCAGTGATGCATTGGTTCTCTTGTCTGCGTGGTGGACATTTCTGGAACACTTGCTGTGTGCTTGGCACCCTGCTAGACATTGCCGGGGCTACCAAGGCAAGCGAGACTGCATGGACATGAATACTCTGTTAGATCATTTCCAAGTCCCAGCGCCTCGTTGACTCATTCCATCACCATCCGTTTGTTGCCCCCGATCGTCGGTCGTCGTCGTTGGCTGTTCCTGCTCTGTCCCATCCCTCAGGGCAGGATGGTACTGGATGATTCATTTCCTTTCCTGGAGAACTAGCTCAGGCCTCCCTAAGCTCAGGTAGGGACTAGGATTGCTTTGCTCATCCTGTCTGGAGCATCTGCCTCGGTGCCTGGCACACGGCCGCTCCATCTGTGGCTGCACGCTTGCACGCATGGGTAGCTGGATGCCTGTGGGAGCTGCTTCCCACTCAAAGAGAAGGGCAGCTGTGCTGGGGGTAGAAGAGGCAGACTGCAGCTTGCCCCTGTCCAACCTCTGCCAGACGGAGTTTGGGCCCCACGGGTTGAGGCTCCCTGCCCACTGTGTGCTTCTGTTCTAGGCCCTCTACTGGTCTATCCGAAGTGAGAAGCTTGAATGGGCTATGTAAGTGACAGTCCCTCTTCCCTCCATCCCTGCCCCTCTCCCCTGTCTCTGAGCCTGTCCTCCCTCCACCTGCCTACCCGAGTGTTGGACGAGCCTGGGAGGGGGTTCTGGACAGTGTTCCCCTCTGAGTGGGGTTCAGCCAGAGGCCCGTCCCTGGGCGAGTCTCCAAGGGGTGGAGGAGTCCAAGTAACACCTGGAGAACCCAGGGGCCGTGGGGGGTGGGGATGACAGGAATGGATGGGCTGGCTTTGAAGGACTCCTTTTTGGGGATCCTGGGGTACAGGTGCATGGACACCTCCTGGTGGCCTCTGCCTGGTCAGTACCCCCAACCTAATTCTCTGATGTCCAGGGACGAAGAAGACGCAGGCCGACCAGAGAAGGCCCAGGTGTCTCCCCCCACTGGCAAGCTGAGCAATCCTTTCCTGCAGCTGGCCCAGAACCCCACAGCACCCACCTATAAGCAAGGCATCCTGGCCCGGAAGATGCATCACGATGCGGATGGCAAAAAGAGTGAGTGTCTGCTGCCCTGTGGTGTGGGGGGCTCGTGTCCACCCCCAGACTCAAGTATGTACGTGCCTGCAGGAAGTGCCGATCGGCTTGGCACAGGTGACCTGGGGGCTGGGGTGCAGAGGGATGGCATGGTCAGGGTTAGGGACAGGCAGACTGTGTTGCTTCCTTGATGGGGACTATGTGCTAGGCATTGGGTAAGATGCCAGGGACAGGGGTGCAGAGACAAGACATACCTAGGTACTCCCTGCCCCCCAGGCCTCCCATGGTAAGGGGGAGGTTAGGTGAGCACATCAGTGTCTGGGATAAAAGGTGGAAATGGCTAAGGGGTGTAGGGAGGGGGAGATCAAGTATGGGGTTGTGGAGGAGGGCCAGGCTTTAGTTAGGTTTGGGAGGTGATGTTTGGGGGACAGGGATGGTGAGGCTTCTGGGAAATGATGTTATCTGAGCTGAACCTTGGTGGAAGAGGCCAGAGGGCATTCCCCCCAGACAAAGGAGCAGGCTTAGTCTGCTGGGAACAGAATGGCAGGAGGTACATTTGGCCTCACTAAGGACAGATGCAGGCTTTATAGCAAGGTAGCAACAGGACCAGAACTGTAATGGGGTCCTGGATGGATCGAACAGAGTGAGGTGACCGGCCAGGGAATTAGCATTTGGCTTCAAGAAGCCACAGGGTCCAAGCAAGGTGGAGAGGTGACCCCGGAGAAGCTGGCCTTCTTCTGCACGAGGAGCTGAGCCCCTGTGCCGCTCGGGATGGGACCAGAAGACGTCTGGTGGCAGTGTGCTTGTGGGTGGGAGTGTCGAGAGAGGGGACAGTCAGTGTGGACATCTGCTTTTGTTGTTGGTAGGGCCTGAGCGCAACTGCTGTGGTGTGAGGCATGGCACCTGCTTGTACGAGACTGTGTCTTGTGGTGCTGGCATGTTGCTGCGTGTTTATGTGCACCTGGGGAGGGACGAAGTTGGCGGGGAGAGGGGATCGTGTGTGTCTGAGTCTGGTTCTGCTCCTGGGGTAGCACCGTGGGGCAAGCGCGGCTGGAAGATGTTCCACACGTTGCTTCGAGGGATGGTCCTTTACTTCCTGAAGGTAGGAAGGGGGTGCATGGCCTGGAGGGGCAGGGAACGGCCCAGAATGGTTCGGAGGGTGGGCCTCTTTTCTGAGACCCTGTGCCCCGCGGCAGGGAGAGGACCACTGCCCCCCTGCAGGGGAGAGTTTGATGGGGCAGATGGTGGACGACCCGGTGGGGGTGCACCACTCGCTGGCCACACCGGCCACCCATTACACCAAGAAGCCGCACGTCTTCCAGCTGCGGACTGCCGACTGGCGCCTCTACCTCTTCCAGGCTCCGTAAGTCCCCCGGGGGAGGGGGGGTGGACCAGCAGCAAGGCCCCAGCTCTCCTCTCCCTGGTCCCTGGCTCACCACCCTCGGATGGCTGCTGGCCTGGGCCCTGGTGGGAGCGGGAGAATGGTGGCAGGGGTCCTCGGCTGCACCTGCTCTCCCGACGCTGCCCACCTTGCCGCCGATCCGGCCTCTTCCCTGGTCAAGCGCCTGGTGGAGCCTCCTACTTCTGAGCCCAGGATTCCAGGAAGCCTCTAGCGATTGATTTTTTTCCCCTCTTTGATCTAAAAATCTATCGCCTTCCTAGATTTTCCTCTTTGACGGATGATAAAAGGCACCGGCACAGGTCAACCACCTCGACTGGTGGGCGGGCTTCTGGCTTTTTGAAGCGCTGAATCCTGAGTTTGGAAGGCTGTGCAGACCATAGGAGGTTGGGGGGGAGGGGCAGGGCCGACTCTGTCACCTTGGGGTCTGACGGTCTCCTCTGCCCTCAGCACTGCGAAGGAGATGAGTTCCTGGATCGCGCGCATCAACCTGGCCGCCGCCACGCACTCGGCGCCGCCCTTCCCCGCCGCGGTGGGCTCCCAGCGCCGATTCGTCCGGCCCATCCTGCCTATAGGTCCCGCCCAGAGCTCC
>RCUC01090747.1:0-27227 GCA_003697995.1 Taxidea taxus jeffersonii | reverse complement strand
TCTGGGGGACGGGACAGAGAGAGAGGGAGAAGCTGACTCTCTGCTGAGTGTGGAGCCTGATGCAGGGCTGGATCCCAGGATCCTGAGATCATGACCTGAGCCAAAGGCAGACACTTAACTGACTAAGCCACCCAAGAGCCCCCCTATTTTTAATTTTTTTGAGGAACCTCCATACTGTTTCCCATAATGGCTGTACCAATTTATATTCTAACCAACAGTGTATAGTAGGTTTTTTTCTTAAAATCAGGAATTTTTTTTTTTTTAAAGATTTTATTTATTTATCTGACAGAAATCACAAGTAGGCAGAGAGGCAGGCACAGAGAGAGGGAGAGGCAGGCTCCCTGCCAAGCAGAGAGCCTGATGCGGGGCTCGATCCCAGGACCCTGGGATCACGACCTGAGCTGAAGGCAGAGGCTTAACCCACTGAGCCACCCAGGTGCCCCCAAATCAGGAATTTTAATATTGATTCAGTATTGTTGAATCCATGATCCATATTCAAATTTATCATTTATTTAAAAAATCTTCATAGTTCTTTGAAACATTCTGATCTGTCATCCAGTCCAGGATCATGCGCTGTATTTATTTTTTTTTGAGATTTTATTTATTTATTTGATAGACAGAGATCACAAGTAGGCAGAGAGGCAGAGAGAGAGGAGGAAGCAGGCTGTCCGTGGAGCAGAGAGCCCGATGCGGGGCTCGATCCCAGGATCCTGGGATCATGACCCAAGCCGAAGGCAGCGGCTTTAACTCACTGAGCCACCCAGGCGCCCCTCATGCACTGTATTTAGTTGTTTCTTCAGCCTCCTTTAGCCTGGAACACTTACTTAGCCTTTCTTTTTCTTTCTTTACTATGTTTTGAAGAATATAGGCCAGCACTTTTGTAAAATGTCCCAGTTTGGGCTATTCTGATGTTTCCTCATAATTAGATTCAGATTATACATTTTTAGGGGAAATACTACAGAATTATGTCCTTCTCAGTGCATTATACCAAGAAATACATGAAGTCTCTTTGTCCCAATGTTGATTATGTTAACTTTGATCACTTTCTTAACATTATGTCTGCCAGATTTCTCTACTGTAAAATTCCTGTTTTTCCCTTTGTAATTAGTAATTTGTGGGGTGATACTTTGCGACTATGTAAATATCCTTTTCCTTATGAAGTTTTATTGACTAGTTTTTTTTTTTTTTTTTAAGATTTTATTTATTTATTTGACAGAGGGATAGAGAGCACAAGTAGGCAGAGTGGCAGGCAGAGGGAGAAGGAGAGGCAGGCTGTCCGCTGACCAGGGAGACTGATGTAGGGCTCAGTCCCAGGACCCCAGGATCATGACCCCAAGCCGAAGGTAGCCACTTAACTGAATGAGCCACCCAGGTGCCCCTACCCACTAGTTTTAATATCCATTAATGATTTTCCAACTCCCATCATTTCTTCTACATTTATTATTTGGCATTCTTCTATAAATACAGGCTTTCCATTCTCCCCTGTTTATTTATTTATTCATTGTCAAGAACTATGAAAGATCTAGGATTGTACCCTACTTGTAAGCTAATAAGTTAGTCTGTTACTGTTCCTTAGATGCTGGCAGAGGTATGACTCCTGGATCTGGGCCAAAGGCCTTTATTATTCACGATATGCCAAACTGCATGAGATTTATTTAATTTGCATTGGTTTATTGAATTCCCCAAGTCCCAGAGGAATGATGCAGGTGGACCTAGATGGATTCCTGCATATGCAGTGGGTTGTGTTACAGCGAAGGAGCACTGAGCTTTGGGGATTCACCACTTTGATAGCACGTGGAAGCGAGCCTGCTTTTTGTCAAGGGTTGGGAAAATATCCCTCATTCCTGAGTTGCTTGCTGTACACACAACCCTAAGAAATGGCCCAGGTAGAGAGTAGTCAGAGCCTGGCATACCAGAGGAGAATGGGTAGAGAAGCTCGGGGCCCATGACGGATTGCTTCTCCCAGCATGCATGTATTTATATCTGTACTGTATATACTCGTCGATTTCTGTCTTATTTGATGGGTTACAGTCCATTACTATCATTATTTGGTCACTGGGAGCTCCTTCAAGATGGTTCTTGTCTTCTTCTGATATGTCCCCATCAATCTTTGAGCCGTTTGTTACTTTTTGTCACAGGCTATATCAGTTTCCTAGAATTGCCATAGCAAAGTATCACAAACTGGTACTTTGTAGTATAAAACAACAGAAATTTATTCTCTCACAGTTCCGGAGGCTCAAGGTCCAAAATCAAGTGTTAGCAAAGCATGTTCTCATTGAAGGCTGTAGGGTAGAATCTTCTCTTGCTGCTACCAGTTTCTGGTGGCCCCAGGTGTTCTTTGACTCGTGTCAGCGTAACTCCAGTTTCTGCCTCTGTCTACATGGCCTTCTTCCCAGCATGTCTGTATCCAAATCTCCCTTTCCTTTTTCTCACATAGACACTAGTTATTGGATTTGGGACCCACCTCAAACCCCATTTTATCTCTTCCCCACTCTGATTTTTTGAGGTCATTGACGGAGAACATCATATAAATTTAAGATATAAAATGTGTTGGCAGATGTTGGGGAGATGGTGGCAGTGTACAAGGACCCTAGGCACACCTCCTGCCACTAATACAACTAGATAACTATATCCTAAATACCCCAGGACTGATCTGAAGACTGGCACAACAAACTCAACAACCAAAGGCTGGGAAGAGGCCACATCCAAGAATATAGAAGTACAGAGACTCATTTTGGGAGAGAAACAGAATGTGGCTGCTGTAATGGGGAGGAAGCTGTGATTGTGGAGAGAGGTGAGATACAGATTAGCATACAGGAGAGTACATGGGGAAAATGAATCTGCATAGCTATTGGCTTGGAAAGGGCTTCAAGAGGGGCTGAATTTCATGAACTCTCGCAACCAGCAGGGCTTAACATCTGGACTTAAAGGTCAGTGGGCTTGGCTTAGGAGAGCCCATAGGCATTGAGGCTGCCCTTGGAGAGAAGGCAGGACAAACATCCTACATTCATATAGTGTAGACACAATGATCTAAAGAGCGCCTGGGGCACATAATGGGAAGGTTATTTGCTTATCTCTGAGTGTATCCCAGAAAGTCAGAGTTCACAGAGAGATCCCTCCAGGAACAAGGGAACTGGCAGGTGCCATTTCCCTCCCATGTACCACAGCATAAGCAGAGCCATCTGTGGGAACCAGTACAGTGCCAACACTTGCTACCTAACTTGCTTACAGCAAGCCCTGCCCCCATGCTTTGGTGGAGTTGCTCTTCCCAGTAAGACTTACCTTGGTCCCAGCATGGCAGGGCCCCTCCCCTAGGAGACCAGCCCAAACCCATCTGCACCATGTCTCCTGACTGGGAGTTTTGCAGGACCTCGGTTCTGGTGGTAGTGGTGACAGGTGTCATTTCACAAGCAGACCAGAACACGCCTATTTAATACCACATTTGGGCCAAGGACCAAACATTGCCCACAGTAGGCAAGGAGAGCCTCTGCAGACAACTGGCCTGAAGGATAAAGTGGCCAGAACACAACAGCAGAGCACATGCAGCACATTTTGGAGTCACTCCCTTTGGCATTGGGTCCTGGGAAACACACTGGGGAACTATACTACAGCAAACTATGGGACCTCTTCATAAAGCCGTTCCATGGAATAGGCGACATAGTTGACTTTTTTTTTTTTTTTTAAGATTTTATTTATTTGACAGATCACAAGTAAGCAGAGAGGCAGGCAGAGAGAGGGGGATGCAGGCTCCCCGCTGAGCAGAGAGCCCGATGTGGGGCTCGCTCCCAGGACCCTGAGATCATGACCTGAATTGAAGGCAGTGGCTTAACGCACTGAGCCACCCAGGTGCCCCTATAGTTGACTTTCTTAACACATAAAAACTTAGACAAAATGAGATGGCAGAGGAATTTGTCCTATATGAAAGAACAGGACAAGGCCATGGCCAGAGATCTAAGTGAAATTGGTATAAGTAACATGCTTGATAGACAATTTAAAATCATGATCATAAAGATACTCATTGGACTTGAGAAAAGAGTGGAAGACATGAGTGATATGATTACGAGATAAGGAATAACATAGAAATAAAAGTTTGAATAAATGGAATGAGCAACATGCTTGATGGAATGAATAGCAGGGTGTAAAAAATAAAGGAATGGATTAATGACCTTAGAAGACAGAGTAATGGAAAGTAATCAGGTCAAACGAGATAAAAGAGAGTTATGGAAGGAGAATAGATTTAGGGAACTTAGTGACTCCATCAGATATAATAACATTCCTATTACAGGGGTCCTAGAAGCAGAAGAGAGAGAAAAGAGGGTAGAAAAGTTATTTAGAGAAATAGTAGCTAAAAACTTGCCTAATCTGGAGAAAGAAACAGATATCCAGATCCAGGACGCACATAGAACCTCCAACAAAATCAACAAAAGCAGATCAATACCAAGGCAAATTGTAATTAAGATGGCAAAATGCGATAAAAATTTTTTTAAAGCAGTGAGACAAAAGAAGGAAGTTACATACAAGGGAAACCACATTAAGCTAACAGGGGACTTTTTAATTTAATTTTTTTTTTTTTAATTTATTTGACAGAGCATGAGTGCACTAGCAGGGGGAGTGGCAGGGAGAGGGAGAAGCAGACTCCCTGTAGAGCAAGGAGACTGATGTGGAGCTCAATCCCAGGACTCTGGGATCATGACCTGAGCCAAAGGCAGACGCTTAACCAACTGAGCCACCTGAGTTCCCCTAACAGGGGACTTTTAAAACAGAAACCTTACAGGCCAGAAGGAAGTGGTATGATACTTTCAAAGTGCCAAATGGGAAAAATCTGCAGCTAAGAATACTCTCTCCGGGGAGGCTGTCATTCATAATAGAAGGAGAGATAAAGGATTGTCCAGAAAAAAACCAAAGGAGTTCATGGCCACTAAACCAGCCCTGCAAGAAATATTAAAGGGGACTCAGAGGAAAGGAGAGACCAGAAGTGACGGTATGAAAGTATGAAGCACAAAAGCAATAAAAATAAGTGTTTCTATATAAAGGTCAAGGAAATCACAAAAGGATGTAAAATAAGACATCTTATACCTAAAATATGGGGAGGAGAGAAGTAAAGAATGGGTTCGAGCTCAAATGACCATCAGCTTAATATAGAGACTGCTATATGCAGAAGATGTTATATACATCTTCTTAATGGTAACCACAAATCAAAACCACTAGTAGATATGCAAAGAACAAAGAGAAAGTCAAACATATCAATAAAGAAAACCAGCAAACCATGAAAGAGAAAGAGAAGAAAGGATCAGAGAAAAACTTCAGAAACAACCACAAAACAAGTAACAAAATGGCAATAAATACATATTTATTGATAACTACTTTGAATGTAAAAGGACAAAATACCACAATCAAAAGGCATAGGTGACAGTGGATAAAAAATAGGACCCATCTGTAGGCTGCCTACAAGAGACTCATTTCAGACACTGTATTGAAAGTGAGGGGATGGAGAAACATTTACCATGCAAATGGATTTTAAAGCTGGAGTAAAAATACTTATAACGCACAAAATAAACTTTAAAACAAAGTCTGTAAAAAGAGACAAAGAAGGACACTATATAATAGTAAAGGAGACAATCCAACAAGAAAGTATAACATTATACACGCACCCAACATGGGAGCACCCAAATGCATTAATAACAAGCATAAAGGAAAGATTTGAGAGTAATACAATGATAGTAGGGGACTTTAATACCCCACTTACATCAAAGGACAGACGATCCAAAGAGGAAATCAATAAGAAAACAGTGGCTTTGGGGCACCTGGGTGGCTCAGTGGGTTAAAGCCTCTGCCTTCAGCTCGGGTCATGATCTCAAGGTCCTGGGATCCAGCCGGAGTCAGGCTCTCTGCTCAGTGGGGAGCCTGCTTCCCCTTCTCTCTCTTTGCCTGCCACTCTGACTACTTGTGATCTCTGAATGTCAAAGAAAAGAAAAAACAGTGGCTTTGATGCACTGAACCAGATGGATTTAACAGATATATTCAGAACATTCCATGCCAAATCAGAACACATTCTTTTCAAGTGCATATATTCTCCAGAATAGATGACCTATTAGGTCACCAAACAAGTCTCAAAAAATTCAGAAAGATTGAAGTCATATCATGCATCTTTTCTGACCACAATGCTATGAAATTGGAAATCAACCACAAGAAAAAAAAGCTAGAAAGACCACAAATACATGGAAATTAAATAACATTTTCCTAAACAATGGATGAAACAATTAGGAGAAATCAAAAAGTACTAGGAAACGAAAATGAAAACAACAATCCAAAACCTTTGGGATGCACTAAAGTAGATCCAAGGGGGAAGTTTATAACAATACAGGCCTACTTCAAGAAGCAAGATAAAACTCAAATAGCCTAATCTTACACCAAAAGGAGTTAGAAAAGGCAGGAAACAAAGCCCAAAATGCTGAAGGAAGCCCTTCTGCTGAAGGAAGGAAATAATAAAGATTAGAGTAGAAATAAATGATATAGGAACTAAAAGAACAGATAAATGAAACCAGGAGCTGGTTCTTTGAAAAGATAAAATTCATAAACCTCTAGCCAGACTCATCAAAAAACAAAGAGGAAGGACTGAAAATTGCAAACGAAAGAGGAGAAATAACAACCAACACCACAGAAATACAGTTGTAAGAGAATGTTATGAAAAACTGTGCCAACAGATTGGACAACCTAGAGAGAATGGATAAATTCTAGAAACATAACCTACCAAAGCCGAAGCAGGAAGAAATGGAAAACATGAGTAAATGAGTAAATTGATTACTAGCAAGGAGATGAATCAGTATGCCAAAAACAAAAAACAAAAAACAAAAAAAACCCCACCAAACCACTCCTAGTGAACACAGAAGTTAGGACAGGATGGTTTCATTCTATCAAATATTTACTCATTGATAGATTGATTTTACTTTTTTGAGAGGGAGCACACAGGCGCATAATCAGGGTGGAGGCAGAGGGAGATGGAGAATCAGGTTCCCTCTGAGCAGGGAGCCCAACATTGGGCTCCATCCCCAAACCCCAAGATTATGAGCTGAAGACAGGCACTTAATTGACTGAGCTACCCAGGTGCCCCTCTATCAAACATTTAAAGAGGAATGACTACCTATTCTACCTATTCATACTATTCCAAAAAACAGAAAAGGGAAGATTCCAAATTCATTCTGTGAGGCCAGCATTTCCCTAATACTAAAACTGATAAAGACACCACAAATGAAGAGAACTACAAGCCAGTATTTTTGATGAACGCAGATGCAAAAATCCTTAACAAAATGCTAGCAAAAATCCAACAGTACATTTAAATCATTCACTGTGATCAAATGGGATTTATTCTCAGCATGCAAGGGTGGTTCCATATTTGCCCATCAGTCAGCACATCAGTAAGACAAAGGATAAAAACCCTATGATCATTTCAGGAGACACAGAAAAAGCATTTGACAAAGTACATGGTAAAAGCCCTCAACAAAGTAGGTTTAGAGGGAATATACCTCAACATTATTAAGGCTGTATTTGAAAAACCCACAGTGAACATCATACGTAATTAGAGAAAAGCTTTTCTGCTAAGAGCAGGAACAAGACAAGGTTGCCCATTCTCACCACTTTTATTTAACATAGTACTGAAAGTCCTAGCCATAGAAGTTAGGCAACAAAAGAAATAAAAGGCATCCAGATTGGTAAGGAAGAGGCAAAACTTAACATTATTTGCAGATAATGTATGCAGATATGATACTCTATATCGAAAGCCTGAAAGACTCCACAAAAAAACTTGAAATCACAGGATACAGAAATCAATGTGCAAAAACCTGTTGCATTTCTATACACTAATAACAAAGCTTCAGAAAGAGAAATTAGGAAAACAGTCTCATTTACAATTGCCTCAAAATAGAATGCCTAGGAGTAAACCTAACCAAAAAAGTGAAAGACCTGTGCTCTGAAAACTATGAGACACTGGTGAAAGAAACTGGAAGACACAAGGAAATGGAAAGACTCTCCTTGCTAATGGATTAGAAGAAGAAATATTGTTAAAATGTTTATTCTACCCAAAGCAGCCTATATTTAAATTGCAGTCCCCATCAAAACGCCAGCAGCATTTTTTGCAGAACTAGAACAAAAAAAATCCTACAATTTATGTGGAGGCACAAAAGACCCCAAATTGCCAAAGCAAAGGCAAAGCTGGAGGTGTTACAATTCCAGAGTTCAGGTTAAATTGTAAAACCATAGTCATCAAAGCAGTGTGGTAAAAGGATGGTTATCAGGGGAAGAAGGAAGGAGGAATGGGTGAAATCGGTGATGGGGATTGAGGAGTACACTTTTCATGATGAGCACTGGGTGATGCATGGAATTGTTGAATCACTGTATTGTACACCTGAAACTATTATAATACTGTGTGTTTGTTGGAATTTTTAAAAAAATGTAAAATGTATTAATTTGGATTGATTCACTTATATTTTGAAAATGATTACCACCATAGCTAACACCTTCATCATATCACATAATTACTATTTCTTTTTGTGGTGAGAACAATAAGATCTACTCTGTCAGCATCTTTCAAGTATATAATGTGATATTATTATCTTTTCTTACTAGAGAGGGAGGGGCAGAGGGAGAGAGAAAGAGAGAGAATCCACGCCCAGTGCAGAGCTTGATTCCACAACCCTGAGATCATGACCTGAGGCAAAATCAGGAGTTGGACGCTAACTCACTGAGCTACTCAGGCATCCCAGTATGATATTAACTATAGTCACCATGCTGTACATTAGATCCCTAACACTTATTTGTCTTTTAACTAGAGATTTGTGCCCTTTGATCACGATTTTCCTCCAACCCCCAAGTTCCTGGTAACCACATTCTACTCTGTTTCTGTGAGTTTGGTTTTCTTTGATTTCACATATCAATGATATTTGTCTTCTTTTTTTTTTTTTAAGATTTTATTTATTTATTTGATAGAGAGATGGGGAGCACAAGTAAGCAGAGTGGCAGGCAGAGGGAGAGGGAGAAACAGGCTCTCCACTGAGCAGGGAGCCCGATGCAGAGCTCGATCCCAGGACCCTGGGATCATGACCTGAACCGAAGGCAGCTGCTTAACTGACTGATCTACCCAGATGCCCTGATATTTGTCTTCTTTCTCTCTTTTTTTTTTTTTTCTTACTTAGCATAACACTCTCAAGATCCATTCATGTTATTGCAAGTGGCAGGATTTCCTTTCTCATGGCTGAATAATATTCCATCGTGTACATATATCACATCTGTATTCATCTCTTGACAGACACTCGGGTTGTTTCCATATCTTGGCTATTGTGAATAACTGTTCAGTGAACATGGGAGTGCAGATATCTCTTCAAGATGCTGTTTTCATTTTCTTTGGATGTGAAACTAGATGTGGGATTGCTGGGTTATATGGGAGTTCTATTTTTAGTTTTTGAGGAACCTTTAAACTGTTTTCCATAGTGGCTGTACCAGTTTACATCCACTAACAGTGCACAAGGGTCCCCTTTTTCCATATTCTTGTCAAAGCTTGCCATCTGTCTTTTATTTATTTATTTTTAAAAGATTTTATTTATTTATTTGACAGAAATCATAAGTAGGCAGAGAGGCAGGCAGAGAGAGAGGAAGGGAAGCAGGCTCCCCACTGAGCAGAGAGCCTGACATGGGGCTCAATCTCAGGACCCTAGGATCATGACCCGAGCCAAAGGCAGAGGCTTTAACCCACTGAGCCACCCGGGTGCCCCGCCATCTGTCTTTTAGATAACTATTCTAACAGTAAATTGGATTGTTTAGGGGTTTTGTTTTTAAGCTGCGTGAATTCTCTATATATTTTAGATGTGAACCCCTTGTCAGAAATATGATCTGCAAATATTTTCTCCTGTCCTATAGGTTGCCTTTTCATTTTGAACTTCTTGCTGTGTGTAAACTTTTTAGTTTGCTATAGTTCTACTTACTGATTTTTGCTTTTGTTGCTTGTGCTTTTGGTGTCAAATCCAAAAAAATCATTGCCAGGACAAGTGTCAAGGAGTTTTTTTCCTATGGTTTCTTCTAGGAGTTCTACAGTTTCCTTTTTTTTCCTTTTTTTTTTAAAGATTTTATCTATTTATTTGCCCTAGAAAGTATGTACATGCACAAGCAGGGGGAGCAGGAGACAGAGGTAGAAGCAGGCAGAAGGAGAAGCAGGGTCCCCTCTGAGCAAGGAGCCTGATGTAGGACTTTATCCCAGCACTCTAGGATCATGACTTGAGCTGAAGGCAGACATTTAACTGACTGAGCCTCCCTAGCATTCCAAGAGTTTTACAGTTTCAAGTCTTATGCTTAAATCCTTACTCTATTTCAAGTTAATTTTTGTTACGAGTGTAACCTAAGATAGGGGTCCAGTTTCATTCTTCTGCATGTGGTTTTCCTGTTTCCTTAGCACCATTTACTGAAGAGACTGTTCTTTTCCTACTGAAAGCTCTCTTGTCAGATGTTAGTTGACCTAGCTCATCTTAACTTGATTATACCTGCAAAAACCATATTTCCAACAAAGGTCTCATTTGCAGGATTCTGGGGTTAGACTTGGACATATCTTTTGGGGGAACAAAGTTTAACCCACTCTGCAGGCTTATCCTTTTTTTTTTTGTTTTGTTTTTAAGTAAGCTCTGTGTCCAATGTGGGGCTCGAACTCATGACTTAGAGATCAAGAGTCACATGCTCAGGGCACCTGGGTGGCTCAGTCCATTAGGCATCTCTTTGGCTGGGGGTCCTGGGACCTAGCCCCTCGTCGGGCTTCCTGCTCAGTGGGGAGTCTGCTTCTCCCTCTTCCTCTGCTCCTCCCTGGCTCATGCTCGTGGACTCTCTCTCTCTGATAAATAAATAAAATCTTAAAAAAAAAAAAAGAACCTGCAAGGAGGACCGAATGCATATAATATATTTTTAAAGATTTGTTTATTTATTTTAGAGAGAGAATGAGTGAGAGAATGAGCACACACATGGGTGGAGGGAGGCGGGGAGAGAATCTCAAGCAGACGTCCCACTGAGCATGGTGCACCGCTGGGACTAAATTCAAGGACCCTGAGGTCATGACCTGAGTGCGAGTCAGGAGATGGGTGCTTAACCAACTGAACCACCCAGGCTCAATATTAAAATAATATTTGAATTAAAGTAATGTAGGCATATGGATTGGGGCGTCTGGGTGGCTCAGTGGGTTAAAGCCTCTGCCTTCGGCTCGGGTCATGATCTCAGGGTCCTGGGATCGAGCCCCACATTGGGCTCTCTGCTCAGCGGGGAGCCTGCTTCCTCCTCTCTCTCTGCCTGCCTCTCTGCCTACTTGTGATCTCTTTCAAATAAATACATAAAATCTTAAAATAAATAAATAAAGTAGTATAGGCATATGGAAATAAAAATTCAGTGTGGAAGACTCAAATGAAATTCTATAGAGTTCTTTGCCCACATGTCATATACTCATTCAGTTGTATTTCCCAGAAATTTCTGTCCACTTGTGACTGTAATTATGCATGACTGCTTTCATGACACTGAACTCTAAATTCTTTCTTTGAAGAAAGTGGCCTTCGTAAGTTGAGCATTTATTTGTCTGACATGTAGATGAAGGTTAACCTGGATAGTTTCTGCCGTTGTATTTCCGTTTGCCCTCTACCTCATCTACTCTAGCAAAGCCTCTAGTGGCCACCAGAGGGAGCAAAGTTCATTATAAATAAGATGGTGATTCCACTCTTAGAAATTTCCAAGGCTTTCAGTCTGTTCCAGTGGTATTGTTAATACCTTGCTTCTCACTGACCATCTAGTCTCTTGCCATTTTTTTTTGAATCCTTAAACTTTTTAAACTTTTATGTTTACTTGGAATCTTATTAGTAACCATATTTCTCTTTGCTTTCCTAGTCTGATGACTTTTGGACTAGCATCTGTTGTATTATATTTGTGTATTGTCCAAGAGGGTAAATCGCATAGGTGGGAGAACTGACATGCTGTTTTATTCAGCTAGGTTAATAAATGGTTATTTAACGGTCCAGTAACCATCTAGCCTTTTGTAAAACTTGCTGCTATTCACCTGTGGTTTTTATAGCATTATCGTACTTCTCAGTTAATTTAACATTAGAGTACCTAAATTCATACATGTAAGTACACTTACCTATAAAGGTAATCATAACTTTTGAAATTTATATTTGAAAAATTACTGGGCAGGTATGTTCATTTTTGCCAAAAATTTATCTTCTTTCATCTTGTCATTCAGATTTAGTTTTCGTTGACTACCAGTTATTGGTATTGAATTGGATTTCCTTTCTTTAGTTGCCTTATGCTAGACAATCGTGCCTTAAACTCTCATCTTAGAACCTCATCTAACCTTTTTTTTTTTTTTTTTAAGATTTTATTTATTTGATAGAGACACAGGGAGAGAGGAAACACAAGCAGGGGGAGTGCTGAGCAGGGAGCCTGTTGCGGGGCTCAATCCCAGGACTCTGGGATCACAACCTGAGCCATAGGCAGACGCCCAATGACTGAGCCACCCAGGCACCCCTCATCTAACCTTTATACTTGATAGTACTACATCAAAGCCTGGGACCCTATTGGGTTCATCTTTGTATCCTGGCTGTACTGCCTACAAGCTGATGCCATAGGAAGGAACCTAGTAAATAGTTTTTAGATCATTTTAAGTTCCTTCTCAAATAACACTAATCTCTTAGTACATTTGTCTTTTAGGATGTATTTCTAGCCCTTTTCTGGCTTCTCTCTTGTTTCTTCAAGTTCCAGGGCATAACTTATGCTCAGTTTGGGGGGGTTGCTTTATTTATTCATGTACATATTTTTATTTATTTATTTTAAAGATTTTATTTGAGAGATAAGGAGAGAGTGTGCACGAGTTGGAGTGAGGGACAGACGGAGAGGGAGAAGAAGACTCCCTGCTGAGCAGGGAGCCCAAACACTGGGCTCGACCTCAGGACCCTGAGATCATGACCTGAGCGAAGGCAGATGCTTAACCCACTGAGCCACCCAGCTGCCCTGGAGGATTACTTTATTTAAATCAGCAGCGTTTATAGAGCATGAGATATGCATGTTGTTATTTTAACTCCTGAGGGAAAAAATCTACCTGGAAATAAATAGAAAACTGAGCATTTATGATTAAGGATTAAGTGTTGCTGAAGAGATTAAAATATGCACACACAGGTAAGTGAATTTTTAAAAAAATTTTATTCATTTATTTGAGAGAGCACGAGCGTGGGGAGGAGCAGAGGGAGAGGGAGAAGCAGACTCCCCACCGAGCAGGGGGCCCCACTCTTGGGGCTCAGTCTTTATTTAAACAGGGAAATTGGACCTGAGCTCCATCCATTTTTTTGCTGTGAGTGCCAGATGGGGTGTGAAATCTAGGTTTTTATGTGTCATCTTTTGATTTTTAAAATAAAGCTTAAAAAAAGTAAGCACAATGTGAACCAAATCAAACACATCTACAGGCCACATTCCACTTGAGGGGCTCTACCTTTTTTACTTTATTTTAGTTTCACATGTTGAAAATCTTGCTGAGCATTTCTAGAAATCTTCAGTCTTGCAGTAGGGCTCCACACTCAGTGAATTCAAGGTAGAACTCATTAACTAGCCACTCACCTGCCTTCAACTGTTTTCTTCTCTTTTATTCCCTTTCTTACTTAATGGTGTTGCCATATACCTAGTTAATTGACATGAAAAACCTAGGAGTAACACTGCATCTTTCCTTACTACTTCTTAGTGGCCCATTATCAAGTCTCACTAATTTTATCTTCTAAATAGTTCTAAATATTTCACATCTAGCATTCTCCTTCCTGGTTTATGCTCACCCTTTAAGACCAAGTTCAGCATATTTTCACCTCTAGGAATCTTTTCTTCATTCCTTGAACCTTACTGAGATAGACAAAGTCCCTGTTCTCTGTGGCCCATACTTTCATTGTACTTGGCTCTTTGCATTTAAATTTTCTCTTCTATGGTACTGTAAATCTATCCAAAATTAAGATTATATTTTACTTATATTTATATTGTCTATACCAGGACTGTATCTGAAACAGAAGAGGATCAATTCAACAGAACAAATGTTGTGACCTGGAATGATCTGGCAGTTGTGTCATGTGTAGTGATGGGGAAGGGTTGTTTTCCTTTGTGAAGCTTTCCCAGTCGTGATAGTGCCAAGTTAGTAGGAAGTCAAGCTAAGGCCTTGTATGCATTGAATTCTTGTGTACAGTGTCTTTATTCCTATTTTGTATGGCTTATGTCCATGTTTTCTCAGGTATGTTATGTATGGCTTAATTGAGTTAGATTTTATTTTATTTTATTTTTTTTAAGATTTTATTTATTTATGTCAGACAGAGAGCAGGAGCGAGCACAGGCAGAGTGGCAGGCAGAGGCAGAGGGAGAAGCAGGCTCCCTGCTGAGCAAGGAGCCCGATGTGGGACTCGATCCCAGGATGCTGGGATCATGACCTGAGCCGAAGGCAGCCGCTTAACCAACTGAGCCACCCAGGCGTCCCTTGAGTTAGATTTTAATTGGGTTAAGTACTGTATTATTTATGCAGGAACATGAAAGTTAATACCTAATTAACTGCACAATGGAGTTTTGGGTGAGCCAGAGAGGAGGAGAAACTCTAGGAAGAGGTTGAAATATATTTGAAATAGGCATTTATCTAGGATAAGCCTGCTTTTAAAAAGAGCGTTATGTAGTGCGGGAGAATCTTGCTTCAAAAACAAGGCAGGAGGGATGTCTGGGTGGCTCGGTCAGTTAAGCGTCTGCCTTTGGCTCAGGTCATGATCCCAGGGTCCTGGGTTCCTTGCTCAGCTGGGGGCCTGCTTTTCTTCTCCTTCTGCCTGTCACTCCCTCAGCTTATGCGTTCTCTCTCTCTCTGGCAAGTAAATTAATAAAATCTTCCTCCTCCCCTCCCTCCCCCAAAAGGGGCAGGAAAATCCAAAATTTTGGCTGGACTATATTGTGGTTTAGAGAAAGTGAATTGTCTTTTAATTCAGTGGACTGTAGAGGGCAGTGTTTGACAATTTAAAATTAACAGTGACTTCCTGTGAAGGTAAATACACTGACATTGTGCTTATTTTGTGTTTTTGTTTCTCTTATAGAAACACATTACAGTAACTATAGGGTTAGAAATTAAAAAAAATTTTTAGCTGTATTTAATATATCAAAATGTAGTGTTTCATGAAAAGTAAAGATAGAGGTTCAATAAAGAACATTCTAGCCATGGAATAATAGATAAGAACTAAAAATGAGAAAAGATTTTGTTGTCCTATTTAATTCATATAAGAAAAATAAGCAGTATAAATTTCATTTGGTAATCTAAATTTGTTAGAAAATTAGTATCTTGTGTAACTAAAAATTTTTTTATAAAAAAATTCTTAAGACTTTCCTCTGTGCAATAGAATAGGATGTATTTCTTTGTGAGTAAAGCAGTTACACATTTGAGTAGACTAATTCAGTTATGATATTACTTACATGAAATAGTCTAGAATACTCCTCTTGGAGTGAGTTATTTCAGATTTATTTTAATTAAAAGGCAACTTATATGTATTAATTAGGAATCAGTAATTGAAACTGTACTTTATCTAGTTTCCAGATTATGAAAAGGTTATTTTTTCTACTGAAAAACCATATGTTCTAAAAGCAGAACCCTGTTGTAACACGTTTTGTTATTAGGAACAAATACTGAATATATTGTTTTGTTTCTCTATCCAGGTAATTTCTGACACAGAAAAGCATGATGTATTAGTAAAAACGTAAAATGCTCTACCCTACTGATTTTATAAAGGGTGGCACAGTATGGAACTGTAGAATTCTACATGCTTGTGTGCGTGTGTGTGCTTGCATTTGCCAATTTATCTAGTGTCCCTATCTGTTAAAAAATGTATAATGTTTTGGTTAGTTTCGGGGGAATTGACAGATAGGATAATCATCTTATGTATTCATTGGTATTTTCACATTGCTTCATGCATTTACTTGTCCTCTCCTATTATATTTGCCAATTGAAGAAAGGAGGCAGTATGTGTCTATATGCCTGTATGTGTGTGTATGCAGAAACTTTGAGTGACATGTTCATTCTTCATTAAAAAAATAATTTAGTGGTATAACTTAAATGAAACATGTGAGTGCTTTTAGGACTCACATTCTGTCTTTAAATAGCACTGTAGTTTTGCATCATAGATCTTGTATAAAATTACCTTGCGATAAAATTCTAATGTTTTCGTTGATATTAGTGGGATTGGATTGCATTGGAACCAGATTCTGAAATATAATGGGTATTAGTTTTGCTATTTCTTCTTGCAGTACCTGGACATAATAAATAAATGTCATCCTCCACAGTTTTCCAATTTCTCCTTACGTTCAGTATTTCATATATTTGAAAAAAACTTTAGTGGAATACCTAGTCATTTATAATTTTAAATTAGATAAAATGGAAATACACTTAGGGAAGAGAAGTTTTGGGGATTTTTTTGTTTTTTTAATGAGATATATCCCACTTATTCTTTTTAACATATAATTAAGTTTTACCATAGCATTTTCCCATCATATAGTAGTTATGACACTGGGCTGTTTTAAATTTAAGGCTTGAAAAATATGTTAATTTGGATTTGAAACCCAGTGAAGGAAGATAATTTTTTTCCCCATTTGTTTTAAAAATAAAGTGACAGAAAATTCAGTGAAATTATATGCCGCAAACTTAATGTTTTATTACTATCCTAATATATTCTATACCAAAACAGTATATATCCTTCATAAAAATTTATTTGCATATGCATATATATAAGATTAAAAGATTTGGGGCACCTGGGTGGCTCAGTGGGTTGGGCCTCTTGCCTTTGGCTCAAGTCATGATCTAAGGGTCCTGGGATTGAGCCCCCTCATTGGACTCAGCAGGGAGCCTGCTTCCCTCTCAGCCTGCTTCTCTGCCTACTTGTGATCTCTCTCTGTGTCAAATAAATTAAAAAAATCTTTTTTTTTTCTTTAAGATTTTATTTATTTATTTGACAGAGATCACAAGTACGCAGAGAGGTAGGCAGAGAGAGAGAGCAGGGGAAGCAGGCTCCCCACTGAGCAGAGAGCCCAATGCGGGGCTCGATCCCAGGACCCTGGGATCATGACCTGAGCCAAGGCAGAGGCTTTAACCCACTGAGCCACCCAGGCACCCCAAATAAATAAAATCCTTTAAGAAAAGATTAAAATATTTTATTAGTCTCAGTCGTTTTATTTTTAGTTCTGTATGGTAGTTATTATTCTCCTCTCACAGACAAGGAATCTAAGGCTCACAGAGGTTAAGTAATGTAACCAAGACATTAACCAGCTGATAGCTAGAAAATGCAAAAGCAAGAGTTGCAGACCTAGGCTTCCTTAACTTAGATAGATGGCATGCACTATTTTGTCCATAGACTGTGTTGCTCTTTTTAGAAGATTTTAGCTTTTTGTGGATATATTTCATTCTGTGTTGTCTTTTCCTTAAATATTCATCAGATATTTGACCCTGTTGTCTTGGAGCCTGATGCTCTTTTCTAGGACTGTCTACCCTTTTAAAAGCAAGTGTAGATTTCAGCCTTATTTTAAGCAGTTTAATAACTTCATTTTTTTGTGACTTTTAAAAGAGAAATACACACACCAGATTTGTTTCAAGAGGCCTTTATAGCTTTGTACTCTTTTTTTTTTTTTAAGATTTTATTTATTTATTTGACAGACAGAGATCACAAGCAGGCAGAGAAAGAGAGGAGGAAGCAGGCTCCCTGCAGAGCAGAGAGCCCGAGGTAGGGCTTGATCCCAGGACCCAGGGATCATGACCTGAGCCAAAGGTAGAGGCTTTAACCCACTGAGCCACCCAGGTGCCCCCTTTGTACTCTTTCTTGACAACATAGTGTTACTTCTTGTATTTCACACTGGATATAAGTAAATCTGAACAGAATCATTAGTAAATTGGAAATTGTAAAATAATTGAAAAGTGATCTTTGTCTTTGTTCTGAAACTGAAGTCTCTGTAATGTTTTTGGTAACAATTTATATCATTTGAAAGTATTTAGAAGTATTCTATGTTAGATTTGCAGTGAGGAGAAATCTTAACATGGATTGAATATTACAGTTTCAGAGTTTTAACCTTATGTGTTAGAACTGTATATGTGCTTATAAACTGATATCAACATAGACATAATTAATCTCTTAATGCAGTTACAAAATTATAAATATTTTGATCAAGTGAATCTAAAACTTCTATTGTGGTGGTGACGGTTTGTTAATTTGTTGCATGTATGTATACATGTCTTATATGTGTTATTTAAATTTCCTTCATAAGACATGCTGTCATTTAGCATTCAATATCAGTAATGATAGCAAAGGAGTTTGCTGGTGTTGCTAAGAAATGAGAAACATTAAAGGCTCAAAAATAGCAACATTGTATTTACATATGGTGTTAATATTGCATCCCGAATAACTATTTGTATTACTTACTTAAAAAAAGAAGCTTGGAACTGTCCCCTATTTAAAGTTTTTTTTTTTTTTTTAAATTCTGAACATTGTTTTGGTTATTAAAATTTTTTAAAACTAGAAGGATAGTTTTTTAAGTTTAATTTTAATTCCAGTGGGGTTAACACACAGTGTTTTATTAGTTTCAGGTGTACAATGTAGTGATGCAGCAGGTCCATCTATTACTCAGTGCTCATCAAGATAAGGGTATTTCTAATCCCTTCCACCTACCTCATGCATCCCTTCTGGTTACCTAGATGGATAAATTCTAAGGTTGGTTTCCCTTCTCATCCCCCCAAATTTGGATCATGTGCAGAAGGCTTATATATTAAGAGATTGAATTTTTAAAATGTCTAGTATTTGTACAATAGCTGACAATCATTTTTATCATTATCTTAATCTTTGTGTTCTTTCTACATATTAATTTTTATAGTTCACAGAGGGTTTCTCTTGCATATATTTTATTCTATGGAATTATTATTCTGGAATAATTATTCTGGTACTGTACTAGATTTCTGTATTTGCAAGCCCTATATATAGTCTTTGTTTTCTTTTCAGATCTATTTGTGTTGTAAAACTAGGGGTGACTATGTTAATTTGTCCTTTGAGATTCAGTTTAGCAAAGATTTATTGAGCCTTTTCAGGCTGCATTACTTAGCATAAACTAATGCTGTAATCCTGCTGAAATCTTATAATAATAATGATTAATTATATGTCATCTTCTGAAATTTTTGAAGAATTGACGCACTTTGGAATGTGATTTTCTCAGTAAACTCAAGATCATTTATTCTACCTCCTTCCTCTAGGATTTCTGTAATCTGTGTAAAATCATGAAATCATCCAATTCAATTACTGTGTCATTGGGTATGACTTTAAAAAAAACAAAAATAGAAGATTTTATGATTTTTACCATTACTGATTATACACGCACCCATACATATATACACACACCTTTGTGTCCATATTATCTCCCAGGGAAATTTAAATGGGAATGCTTCCTGTTGGACCACCAGCTAACCTCTTTTGGCTTTATCCCGAGTTTCCAGGGATGCCCGATGGGGTGCTTCACCTGAGTCTGCACTAAGTCATTATGCTGTCACCTTCTGATACAGAGTCATTCCTGTCTACCCGTAAAGTGTGAGCATTCTTCCTAGTGTAGCTTTTTGCCAGCTGTCACCTTACCATATGAATCAACCCTGAGTAATTAAGTAATGGAAGATTTAACATATTTTGTACACAGACAATCCTACCAGAGAATATGTTAACTTAAAGGAAGGGTTTGACTCAGTTGGAACCCCTCAGATCAGGCCTTTTCCTTTTTTTATATAAGTTCCTAAAATTTCAGCACATCAGATATAATTAAGTGCATAATTTTAGTACTTGGAGATATAAACATTTCTTTGTTTACAGATGTGTGTGTGTGTGTGTGTGTGTGTGTGTGTGCATGTGAAGGAAAATTTGTATGGATCTCTGCTGAGGCTGAAAACTACATATCTTGAATAATTTGCTGTACCAACCTTACTACTTTTTTCTTTGATCATTTTTGTGCTTAGGAAAAATCTGCAGTCTTTTAATTACCTTATGCTGGTTGGAAAAGAATGAAGTGTCAGTTATCTCTTTCCTTCCAGATGATAGATTAATGTTTAATTATTTGTATCATTTAAGAACAAGAAAATATCTATTGCAAAATAAGCAGGACATTAGTTCTTAAGTTGCAAATTTCTGTTTAAGTTATTTTCACAGGTTAATGCAAAAAGCTCTGAAATTTGGGAAAACTTAGAATATACCTCATTCAGTTAACACTTGTAATAAATGGGTTTAGGGGCGCCTGGGTGGCTCAGTGGGTTAAGGTTGCTGCCTTCAGCTCGGGTCATGATCCCAGGGTCATGGGATCGAGCCCTGCATCGGGCTCTCTGCTCTGCAGACAGCCTGCTTCCTCCTCTCTCTCTCTGCCTCTCTCCCTACTTGTGATCTCTGTCTATCAAATAAATAAATAAAATCTTTAAAAAAAAAAAAAGAAAGAAATGGGTTTAATAAAAAATTGAATAGTTAAGTATTATTATCCATCTCCACACAATGGTAGTTGGTTTTAATGGGGCTTCAATCATGTACTTAAAAATCAGTTCAACTTCAGGGCACCTGGGTGATTCAGTCATTGGGCATCTGCCTTTGGCTCAGGTCTTAGTCCCAGGGTCTTGGGATCAAACCCTGTATCGGGCTCCCTGCTCTACAGGGAGCCTGCTTTTCCCTCTCCCACTCCCTCTACTATGTTCCCTCTCTTGCTGTGTCTCTCTCTGCCAAATAAATAAATAAAATCTTTTAAAAAAATCAGTTCAACTTAACTTTATATATTCTTATATATTTTATATTGAGTACAAGCAATATGGCTTCTTAATGCCTGGATATGGTAAGATGTTATAGATGTAGCATTTGTTTGTATGAAAATAGTAAAGGTGTGTTCTTGCTTTTTCCAGGCCTTTTTTTGTTTGTTTTAATTTCTGTATACTGGCATTCTTCATCAGCTATATAGATATAGAATCATAAGAGGCCTGAGATCTTGGTTTTTAAAATATTGTAATATATACTGTAGTTTAATATATACTGTGCTGTTTTACAGATAGCCCTCATTTCAGGGAGAGTCCTGTATTTAAATAATTCATATCATTGCTATTCTAAGAAGTGCTTTTGCAGTCCAACAGCTAAAAGGTGATTGACTTTTTTCCCATAGCTCCATAATTTATAAGGAAACAAAAGACTAGACCAAGATGATTTTTGTGCATGGTTATAATTTTAATATTAATACAGAGAATAAAAACCAGGTCTGTTTGGAATAGACTAGTTAACTAACTGATCAACTTGAATTTTATATAACTCCTTTTCATTGTGTTTTTGCATTTAATTTGTAGGTGGTGGGTGTCTTTGATTTTATGTCTTTTGAGAAATTTATGATCGGGTGCTTTATTTATGACATTGTAGTCTCAGCTTAGGCAATTGATTGAAATACAGTATAGGGAAATTTAGTATTTTTTAAAAGCTTAAATTGGGAAAATGAACCAACAGTGCTATGTGGAGTTGTTTTGGAGTAAGGTAAGAAGGGAATGGTAGGTTATTTTCTTCGTCTATTGGTCTTTTATTGTAAAAATCTTATTTATAATATTTGATATGATTTACTTTTGGAGCTTTGTAGTATATTGTCATGTTTTAAAGTTGTGTAGGAAGATGATAATTCATGAGATTATATATGTAGAAAAGTGTTTGTAAACCCTAGAGTGTAAGGCAAATATAAATTATTATTTATACCAGCTATAATATTTAACAGAGGCAAGAATTATATTAATATGCTACCAAAAAATAAATGTGATGCAGTGTCAGTGTTGCTGGAGAAATTAGTGAAACTGTAGCGCATGGTAGGCTATGTTGAATAGATGGCTGGGTTGAAATTATGGAGGAATTATTCAGAGGGAAAAGTTAATTCATTTCCTTTTTGTGACTGCAAACCTAGAATCATATAGGACTGGTTTAGTTAAATCTAAGTCATATTCCTTTTATGTGGAATTGGAAAATACAGTTTTTCTCCATATATATCCAATGTCAGCTGTGTGAATTAAATTTTATTAACCAAGTTGAAAATAAATACCTTCATTTTAAAGGAAATATTACAAAGACAAAAGATGTATGTGATCTGAAGAGAAGTAGATTAATGGATAAGGAAGATAAGGTGTGTATGTGCGAGTGCACACAATGGAATACTACTTGGCCTTGAAAAAGAATGAGAGCTTCACATTCGCAACAATGTGAATGGATCTAGAGGGTATTATATTAAGTGAAATAAGTTAGAGAAAGATAAGTACCAATGATTTTACTTATATGGGGAATCTAAAAAACAAGATGAACAAAACAGAAACAAACTCATACAGAGAAAAAAATTTGTGGTTGCCAGAAAGGAGGGCAATGGGGGTTGTGAAAGAGGTGAAGGGCATTAAGAGGTGCAAACTTCCAGTTATACAATAAATAAGTCATGGGGATGAAAAGTACAGCATAAGGAATATAGTAATATTGTAACAATGTATGGTGACAGTTGATGACTACACTTACAGTGAGCATTGAGTAACGTATAGGATTATCAAAAGACTATGTTGTATACCTTAAACTAATATAACATTATATGTCAACTATAGTGTTAAAAGAAAATATTACAGAGGCTTGGATTTGAAACACTGCCTGAAAACTGCATTATTTTCAGCCTAACTATAGAGTCTCCCTCTTCTGGAGGCAGTGCTGTTTATTCACATTGCAGTGTAGAAGAAGTCAGACTTCTAGCTATTTGTCACAATTTCTAACTTGAAAGCAAAAATACTACTAACTTTTGGGTTTATAGTCAAAGCTACTGTATGTTTGTTGGTCTTTCAATTTTTAGAGTATGGCAGAGGTGAAAAGGGATAACGTGGGATGATGGATTGACCCTTGGATACAATGCAGAAGTAAATTAAAAAAAAAAACCCGAACCAGAATAATTCTTTTTTTATATATATATTTTTATTTATTTGACAGATAGAAATCACAAGTAGGCAGAGAGGCAGGCAGAGAGAGAGGAGGAAGCAGGCTCCCTGCCGAGCTGAGAGCCCGATGCGGGGCTCAATCCCAGGACCCTGAGATCATGACCTGAGCTGAAGGCAGAGGCTTAACCCACTGAGCCACCCAGGTGCCCCCCGAACCAGAATAATTCTTGAAAGGGAAAATGATCATAAGAGGAAATAGAGATGTTATCACAAATTGGGGTCTGAATTTCTTGGTAGCTGTGCTTGTATGGGAAAAGTTTCTGTATTGCAGATGGTTATCTTATGGTCAGAACCCTACGGTGATAAAAGGACATTTGAACTGGACACTGGCAAGAAGTTTGATTGGTTGAGAAACAGTGAAGATGGCAAGCTGAGGTTGTTGACCTAACTGATAACTGGAGCACTTCTGGCCGCAGGACAAACTCAAGGACACATGGAAACTGGAAATGCAAACTTTTCTTAAATGCCAAGGTTTCCCTAAATGGTGCAAAATGTAATTTTGCATTATAAAATATTAATTTTATAATATTTTATATTTATAATTTTAATATTTATAATTTTAATATTTATAATAATTATAAATAAAAATTTCCATTATGGAAACTGGGGATAAGGAAGTGGTGTTCTTGCCTTGTCCTCTTCTGTTACGGCTATGGACAGAATAACCCACAAAGATTTTTTTATGGTACTGTATTTAAGCTAGCTGCAGTCTTAAGTGTCTGACTTATAGGTAATCTGAGCTAATTTTAGGGAACAGGGTAGCACTGAGAGTAACAGAATCTTACAGTCTAATTATAGTCTCATAATGGAAGGGTGAGAAATGGCACCTGAAATTTATAAGAATAAGCCATCCCCATACAAATATCAATAAATAGTGAAAGATGAAAGATGCTCAATCTCACTAATAATCAAGAAATGTAGGATAAAACAGTGCATGCTACTTTTCTGTTGATAGATTTAATTAGAAGACTCTGGCAGGGCATGAAGCAGTCAGCACAGGCATGCACTTGTAGTGAGTATAAATTGGCAGCAGTTTTCTTCACCTCCTAAAACCACCCGCCTGCCTACCTAACCTTCTTTGGTATGAGGACCACCTTTTGTAGCAGGACCTCCTACCCAACCAGCCTCAAAGAGGCTTTGATTCTTTCTGCTTCTTCTGGATGCAGGTGATGGGGTGAGGTATGTGTGGCAGAAACTATCCCAGCAGCTGTTTGGAGGGGTTATGTAGCAAGTCAAGAAGTTCGGGAGGCAAAATCTGACCAAGTAGAGACAGGAAATGGGAGGGAATGGACAGTTAAATTGCTTTTGTTTTCTCACTTTCTTTTTTGCCTGTTGCAAGACAGGATGTCCATTTAGCCTGGCAAGAAGACATATTTTCTTACCTAGGTCAGTGAACCCAGCTCAGTAACAGTATCGTGTTTTATTTGCTTTTTCTTCCTTAGCTCTCTCACCTCCTTTTCCTTCTCATTCTTCATATCCTGGGATTTTAGCTCCAAAGAATTCCTTAGATTGGGTGCCTCAGGTTGTGTGTTTTTGAGGGAATACAGGCCAAGAAGCTAACAATCCACTTCTGAGACTCAGTTTCTTAAAAATATCTGCAGTTTCTAGAAGATACAAGTTTGTGGATGTACATTGCAGTGTTGTTTGCCTTACTGAAAAGTTGGAAACAATATAAATGGTCATCATCAATACAGAAATGGTTAAATAATGATATATGAAGGGATACTATCCAGCAATAAAAAGAATGACACAGAAAGATGTCCATGATATATGAGATAAAGTACAGGTCAGTTTGATCAGTATGTTCAGTTTGATTCCATTTGGGAAAGCTCAGCCCCCAGATGAATCAGGTACAGGCACGATATTGAAAGAAATGATGTCAGATTGGGGAAGAAAGTAAGGAAAGGAAAGTATTTTAACTTTTCCTTGATATACTTATGCAAAACTGAATTTTTTCCACGTGGAACATATAATAAAACACTGGAAGAAGAATTTGCCACTTAAATTATTTAGACACTGGGGTAATTATTAGGAGATAGAAAACGTATCAGTGCTTAGTTCATCAAACTTAATGTTTGGGGATCATGTAGAAACTAACTTCTAAACTTTATTATGTAGGGGTGTGTATGTATGTGTGTGTGTTTGCTTAATATAAACTGGGGCATTTTTCTAAATGCTTTGTAGATACTATCTTACTGGTCACAACAACTGTTTGAGCTACGTGCTAATATTACTTCTGTTTTACATATGAGGAATCCAAGATGTAGAAAACTAAAGAAAAAGAGAAAAACCCACTAAAACAGAACCTTGCTTGATGTTACATAGATTTAACTGTGGTGGTTAGGAAATTAATCCTGTTTTGCCTGACTCCAAAGTCTGATGTTTTGACTATATTGTTTCTATCGAATTCAGTCTGATAGCACCAAGTTACCACAGCCCATATATGATCTGATTGTAAAGTTGCCTGCAAACTACTTGACATAGATAGCCAGGTTATATTGTCTTTGCTGGGTAGGAGCAGATTTTTTTTTAAAAATCAGAGTGGAAATAGCTTTATTTTTTCTGGTTGTAAAAAAATTTATAGAAACTTGGAAGCAGCGCAGAAGTTTTTGGATGAAAATAAGAATTGTAGATAACCATTGTTAATATATGGCATTTGTTCTTTGAAAAAAGTTTTTAAAAGATTTTATTTATTTATTTGACAGACAGAGATCACAAGTAGGCAGAGAGGCAGGCGGCGGGGTGGGGGGGGGTGTGGGGAAGCAGGCTTGCCACTGAGCAGAGAGCCTGATGTGGGGCTCGATCCCAGGACTCTGAGATGATGACCTGAGCCGAAGGCAGAGGCTCAACCCATTGAGTCACCCAGGCACCCTTTTTGAAATTTTTATATGTACATTCACATACACATGTAGTTAGAATTTAAAAATTTTTATTTTTTTTCCCAAATGGGATCATACTATTCAAATGAATTTTAAAAATCTACTTTACTTGACAATTATAGTCATCTTTCCTTGTGTGTGTGTGTATGTAAATTTCTAATGACTCCATTGTATTTTATGGACAAATCCTAATTAATTCAGGCAATAATCTATGATTCTGTGTTTGACTCTTCAGCTGTTTCCTTTCTTTTTTTTTTTTACTTTTTTTACTCTTACTATAGATAATGCTGCAATAAACATTTTTCTACTTATATTTTTATACACTTACCTAATCATTTCTTTAGAATGAATTCCTAGAAGTCAGTAGCCACGTTTTATAGTTTCAGTTCCTGATTAATGTCTTAGATTCATTGAACAACACATTATTTGTCTAGGAAGAAATACAGTTTCATGTTTTAGTCACTTGTGACTTTTCATTGATGGTTCATAATCACTGAGTACTCACCATGCATATTGAGTACTCGCTGTGAACATGGCTCTACATTACTAGGTGTTATTCTCCTCTGGGGAAATCTGTGACTACAAACTGTGAGGCAGAGTTGCTTAAGTGTGTAGAATGGAAGCAATTTATGAGAATATTATTCCATAGGATTTGGAGGGAAAAGAATGAGGTATAACTTTAAAATCTTAATGTAGATTATGCTTTTCCTTTACCTAGCATATGTCTACTTACATTATAATTGACTGTTAATACTTGTCTCTTCCATTCTCTAAACTTTAAGCTCCGAGAGGTAAAGAAAACATTTATCTATTTAGGTCACCATTGTACTCCCAGTTAGGGGTAACTGTAAGTTGAATTAATGAATAAATGAGAAATAATGTATTTATACAGTGAAGTATGGCATCTGTTTCCTAGGTTATTTGTAGAGTTGTGGCTACTAAGCTTTTTGAACATATATTATGATGTTGCTAAATATAATGTTTTAAAGCTGTATAGGTGAAACCAGCATTCTCAATTCATTCAATTAAATCATTCCATTTTATATGTCCATACCCTTTCACAAAGTGAGATGGTGAACCACCATTCTGTATCCACATTATGCAGCCTAATTATAAACTCAGGGTCAGACCAATACTGGGAGGCAGCAGACTAATAAATCACTATTACAAATGATATGCCCCAAAGGAGTGTTTACTGGTTACTTTAGCCAACTTATAAATGAATAGCTTTAGACCACAAGTAATTAGATAGGGTCTAGAGTGAAGAATCCTATAAAATGAATGGCAAGTTCCTTGGTATTTGAGAG
>RCUC01090701.1:0-12388 GCA_003697995.1 Taxidea taxus jeffersonii | reverse complement strand
AGGGGCCGGCTCCTGGCAAGCGGCAGAACAACAGAGCACAAAATCAGGACTTTTAAAAGCCTGCTCCACTGAGGGACATGGCTCCAGAAGCTAAACCGGAGTGAAGACCTCTCAGGGCAGCGTAGCCTCAGGTCCCACGGGGTCACAGAAGGATCAGGGGTGTCTGAGTGTTGCAGAGCTCACAGGTATTAGAGCAGGGAAGCCAGCTGCAGAGACAGAGCCGAGGAGTGAGCTCTAAACTCAGCATTACCTTGAACCATAATCCGTGACACAGGCCAGTGCTCTGTGCATGGGGTCCCCACAAGATCCAGGGAGACTCCGACCTGGAAGAGCTTAGGGATCTGCGGGGTTCGGAGACTCCAGGCAGGGCTCTGTGCCAGAGACAGATACACTTGGTCACAGGCTGGGTGAGCTCGGAGCTCAGCCAGAGGCCAGTGAGAGGGAGTGATTAAGCACTTTCTCCAAGCGCAGCTGGAGGCCAGGGAGACGGGAGTGATTGAGCGCTTTTCTCAGAAGGCGCACTGAAGAGTGGGGCCCCAAGCTCTTGGCTGCTCTGGGCTGGAGATTGGGAGGCTGCCATTTTCACTCCCATCCTCCAGAACTCTACGGAAAGCGTTCAGGGAACAAAAGCTCCCAAAAGCGAACCCGAGCGGATTACTTAGCCTGGCCCCTGGTAAGGGTGGTACAATTCCGCCTGGGACAGAGACACTTGAAAATCACTACAACAGCCCCCTCCCCCAGAGGATCAACAAGAAATCCAGCCAAGACCAAGTTCACTTACCAAGGAGAACAGCGGAATTCTAGGAGTAGAAAGCAAAGCATGGAATTCATGGCTTTCTCCCCATGAATCCTTAGTCTTGCAAAGTTAAATAATTTTTTTAAATTTTTTTCTTCTGCTAATTTTTTTTTAACTTTTACCCTTTCCTCTTTTAACGTTTTTTAAATAGTTTAATACCTTTCTTATTTTGAACCTTCATTATTATAGTCATATTTTATCCTTCATTGCATCTAACTTTATTCTTTGTATACACATAGGGTTTTTTCTTCTAAAAAATTTGGGGTACAACTTCTTCTAATAGATCAAAATACACCCTAAATCTAGCACTGGGCTTAATCTAGTCTCTAGCCCAAGCAAGATCTCTCCACTTTCTTTTTTTTTTTTATTCTCCCAGCCAACTTACCTTATCAACTCCTTTCTTAGAAATTAAAAAAAAATTTTTTTTCATCTTTATACTCATATTGTGTTTACCCTTATATATGTTTTTCATTCTTTAAAATTTCGGGAGGTAGTTTCTTCTAAGAGACCAAAATACTCCCAAAATTAAGAGGGTGACCCTGTTCTAGTCACCAGTCTAATATATATATTTTTTTTCTTTTTTTATATTTTTTCTTTATTTGTGTTCTTTTTTTAAATTTTTTTTTCTGAACTTTTTACCCCTTTTCTCCCCCCCCCGCCCCCACAATTCGGGGTCTCTTCTGATTTGGTTAAAACACATTTTCCTGGGGTCTTTGCCACCCCTTTAGTATTTCATTTGCTCCTTCATATATTCTTATCCGGACAAAATGACAAGGTGGAAAAACTCACCACAAAAAAAAAAAAAAAAAAAGAACAAGAGGCAAAGAGGCAGTACTGAAGGCCAGGGACCTAATCAATACAGACATTGGTAATATGTCAGATCTAGAGTTCAGGATGATGATTCTCAAGGTTCTAGTTGGGCTCGAAAAAGGCATGGAAGATATTAGAGAAACCCTGTCTGGAGAAATGAAAGCCCTTTCTGGAGAAATAAAATAACTAAAATCTAAACAAATTGAAATAAAAAAAGCTATTAATGAGGTGCAATAAAAAATGGATGCTCTTACTGCTAGGATAAATGAGGCAGAAGAGAGAATTAGTGATATAGAAGACCAAATGACAGAGAATAAAGAAGCTGAGCAAAAGAGAGACAAACAACTACTGGACCACGAGGGGAGAATTCGAGAGATAAGGGATACCATAAGACGAAACAACATTAGAATAATTGGGATTCCAGAAGGAGAAGAAAGAGAGAGGGGAGCAGAAGGAATATTGGAGAGAATTATCGTAGAGAATTTCCCTAATATGGCAAAGGGAACAAGCATCAAAATCCAGGAGGTGCAGAGAATCCCCCTCAAAATCAATAAGAATAAGCCAACACCCCATCATCTAATAGTAAAATTTACAAGTCTTAGCAACAAAGAGAAAATCCTGAAAGCAGCCTGGAACAAGAAGTCTGTAACATACAATGGTAAAAATATTAGATTGGCAGCAGACTTATCCACAGAGACCTGGCAGGCCAGAAAGAACTGGCATGATATATTCAGAGCACAAAATGAGAAAAACATACAGCCAAGAATACTATATCCAGCTTGGGCAACTGAAGTGATTCACCTGAGCCTCAGTGAGGTTATCATTGAAAATAGAAGGAGAGATAAAAAGCTTCCAGGACAAACAAAAACTGAAAGAATTTGCAAACACCAAACCAGCTCTACAGGAAATATTGAAAAGGGTCCTCTAAGCAAAGAGAGACCCTAAAAGTCTCTCTACTACTCTCTAAAAGTAGTAGATCAGAAAGGAACAGAGACAATATACAGTAACAATCACCTTACAGGCAATACAATGGCACTAAATTCATCTCTCTCAATAGTTATCCTGAACGTAAATGGGCTAAATGCACCAATCAAAAGACACATGGTTTCCAAATGGATCAAAAAACAAAACCCATCCATATGCTGCCTACAGGAAACTCATTTTAGACCCGAAGACACCTCCAGATTGAAAGTGAGGGGGTGGAAAACAATTTACCATGCTAATGGACATCAAAAGAAACCTGGGGTGGCAATCCTTATATCAGATCAATTAGATTTTAAGCCAAAGACTATAATAAGAGATGAGGAAGGAAACTATATCATACTCAAAGGGTCTTTCTAACAAGAAGATCTAACAATTGTAAATATCTATGCCTTAAATACCTATGCCTTAAATAAAGGCCTTAAATGACACACTGGACGAGATGGACATCACAGATATATTCAGAACATTCCATCCCAAAGCAATAGAATCCACATTCTTCTCTAGTGCACATGGAACATTCTCCAGAATAGATCACATCCCAGGTCATAAATCAGGTCTCAACCAGTACCAAAAGATTGGGATCATTCCCTGCATTTTTTCAGACCACAATGCTCTGAAGCTAGAACTCAATCACAAGAGGAAATTTAGACATAACCCAAATACACGGAGACTCAACAGTATCCTTCTAAAGAATGAATGGATCAACCAGGAAATTAAAGAAGAATTGAAAAAAATCATGGAAACAAATGATAATGAAAACACAACAGGGACACCTGGGTGGCTCAGTGGGTTAAAGCCTCTGCCTTCGGCTCAGGTCATGATCCCAGGGTACTGGGATCGAGCCCCACATCGGGCTCTCTGCTCAGCAGGGAGCCTGCTTCTCCCTCTCTCTCTGCCTGCTGTTCTGTCTACTTGTGATCTCTGTCTGTCAAATATATAAATAAAATCTTTAAGAAAAAAAAAAAAGAAAGAAAGAAAACACAACAGGTCAAAATCTGTGGGACACAGCAAAGGCAGTCCTGAGAGGAAAATATATAGTGATACAAGCCTTTCTCAAGAAACAAGAAAGGTCTCAAATACACAACCTAACCCTACACCTAAAGGAGCTCGAGAAAGAACAAAGAAAGCCTAAACCCAGCAGGAGAAGAGAAATAATAAAGATCAAAGCAGAAATCAATGAAATAGAAACCAAAAAAACAGAACTAATCAACAAAACTAGGAGCTGGTTCTTTGAAAGAATTAATGAGATTGACAAACCTCTGGCCAGACTTATCAAAAAGAAAAGAGAAAGGACCCAAATAAATAAAATCATGAATGAAAGAGGAAAGATCACAACCAACACCAAAGAAATACAAACAATTATGTCTACAGCCATACCACCCTGAACGCGCCCGATCTCATCTGATCTCGGAAGCTAAGCAGGGTCGGGCCTGGTTAGTACTTGGATGGGAGAAATACAAACAATTATAAGAACATATTATGAGCAGCTCTATGCCAACATATTTGACATCTGGAAGAAATGGATGCTTTCCTAGAGACATATAAACTGCCAAAACTGAACCAGGAAGAAATAGAAAACCTGAATAGGCCCATAACCAGTAAGGAGATTGAAACAGTCATCAAAAATCTCCAAACAAACAAAAGCCCAGGGCCAGATGGCTTGCCAGGAGAATTCTACCAAACATTTAAAGAAGAAATAATTCCTATTCTCCTGAAACTGTTCCAAAAAATAGAAATGGAAGGAAAACTTCCAAACTCATTTTATGAGGCCAGCATCACCTTGATCCCCAAACCAGACAAGGACCCCATCAAAAAAGAGAATTACAGACCAATATCCTTGATGAACACAGATGCAAAAATTCTCACCAAAATACTAGCCAATAGGATCCAACAGTACAGTAAAAGGATTATTCACCATGACCAAGTGGGATTTATTCCAGGGCTGCAAGGTTGGTTCAACATCCGCAAATCAATGTGATATAATACATTAATAAAAGAAAGAACAAGAACCATATGATACTCTCAATAGATGCTTAAAAAGCATTTGACAAAGCACAGCATCCCTTCCTGATCAAAACTCTTCAAAGTGTAGGGATAGAAGGCACATACCTCAATATTATCAAAGCCATCTAAGAAAAACCCACTGCAAATATCATTCTCAACGGAGAAAAACTGAGAGCTTCTCCTCTAAGGTCAGGAACAAAGCAGGGATGTCCGTTATCACCACTGCTATTCAAAATAGTACTAGAAGTCCTAGCTTCAGCAATCAGACAACAAAAAGAAATTAAAGGCATCCAAATCAGAAAAGAAGAAGTCAAACTATCACTCTTTGCAGATGATATGATACTATATGTGGAAAACCCAGAAGGCTCCACTCCAAAACTGCTAGAACTTGTACAGGAATTCAGTAAAGTGTCAGGATATAAAATCAATGCACAGAAATCAGTTGCATTTCTTTACACCAACAACAAGACAGAAGAAAGAGAAATTAAGGGGTCCATCCCATTTACAATTGCACCCAAAATCACAAGATACCTAGGAATAAACCTAACCAAAGAGGCAAATAATCTATACTTAGATAACTATAAAATACTCATGAAAGAAATTGGGGAAGACACAAAGAAATGGAAAAATGTTCCATGCTCATGGATTGGAAGAACAAATATTGTGAAAATGTCTATGCTACCTAAAGCTATCTACACATTTAATGCAATGCCTATCAAAATCCCATCCATTTTTTCAAAGAAATGGAACAAATAATCCTAAAATTTATATGGAACCAGAAAAGACCTCGAATAGCCAAAGGAATATTGAAAAAGAAAGCCAAAGTTGGTGGCATCACAATTCCAGACTTCAAGCTCTACTGCAAAGCTGTCATCATCAAGACAGTATGGTACTGGCACAAAAACAGACACATAGATCAATGGAACAGAATAGAGAGCCCAGAAATAGACCTTCAACTCTATGGTCAATTAATCTTCGACAAAGCAGGAAAGAATATCCAATGGAAAAAAGACAGCCTCTTCAACAAATGGTGTTGGGAAAATTGGACAGCCACATGCAGAAAAATGAAATTGGACCATTTCCTTACACCACACACAAAAATAGACTCAAAACGGATGAAGGACCTCAACGTGAGAAAAGGATCCATCAAAATCCTTGAGGAGAACACAGGCAGCAACCTCTTCGACCTCAGCCGCAGCAACTTCTTCCTAGGAACAACGCCAAAGGCAAGGGAAGCAAGGGAAAACAATGAACTATTGGGACTTCATCAAGATCAAAAGGTTTTGCACAGCAAAGGAAACAGTCAACAAAACCAAAAGACAACTGACAGAGTGGGAGAAGATATTTGCAAATGACATATCAGATAAAGGGCTAGTATCCAAAATCTACAAAGAGCTTAGCAAACTCAACACCCAAAGAACAAATAATCCAATCAAGAAATGGGCAGAGGACATGAACAGACATTTCTGCAAAGAAGACATCCAGATGGCCAACAGACACATGAAAAAGTGCTCCACATCACTGGGCATCAGAGAAATACAAATCAAAACCACAATGAGATACCACCTCACACAAGTCAGAATGGCTAAAATTAACAAGTCAGGAAATGACAGATGCTGGTGAGGATGCGGAGAAAGGGGTACCCTCCTACACTATTGGTGGGAATGCAAGCTGGTGCAACCACTCTGGAAAACAGCATGGAGGTTCCTCAAAAAGTTGAAAATAGAGCTAACTTATGACCCAGCAATTGCACTACTGGGTATTTACCCTAAAGATACAAATGTAGTGGGATGCCTGGGTGGCTCAGTTGATTAAGCGGCTGCCTTCGGCTCAGGTCCTGATCCCAGCGTCCTGGGATCGAGTCCCACATCGGGCTCCTTGCTCGGCAGGGAGCCTGCTTCTCTCTCTGCCTCTGCCTGCCACTCTGTCTGCCTGTGCTCACTCTCTCTGACAAATAAATAAATAAAATCTTTAAAAAAAAAAAAAGATACAAATGTAGTGATCTGAAGGGGAATGTGCACCCAAATGTTTATAGCAGCAATGTCCACAATAGCCAAACTATGGAAAGAACCTAGATGTCCATCAACAGATGAATGGGTAAAGAAGAGGTGGTGTATATATACAATGGAATACTATGCAGCCATCAAAAGAAATGAAATCTTGCCATTTGCAATTACATGGATGGAACTAAAGGGTATCATGCTTAGCGAAATAAGTCAATTGGAGAAAGACAACTATCATATGATCTCCCTGATGCGAGGAAGTGGAGATGCAATAGGAGGGTGGGGTGGGTTAAGGTGGTAGGAAAAGAATAAATGAAACAAAATGGGATCGGGAGGGAGACAAACCAAAAGAGACTCTTAATGTCATAAAACAAACTGAGGTGGGTGGGGGAAGGGTGTCAGGACAGGGTGGTGGGGTTACATTATATGTTTATTAAAAAATTAAAAAATTTAAAAAAAAAGAAAGCCATAATTATTGGTCCTGCAAACAACAAATTGTTCCTGCACATCTGAGTTTGTACCTCCTTGGAAGAATTTTTCCAGCAAGCCTCCAATTTCCAGGAATATTTCCGAGCTCCACTCTACTGACAATAGGACTCATGATTCATTCAACTTAAGACAAAAAAAGATTAATTAAACCATGGCATTTATTCCACAAGTACCCCAGAATCAAAATCAACATACCAGAGGCAACTTCCTCAGTTGGTTCATGAGGTTTTGTGGCTATAGCTCTCACAGATGAAACATCATGTCAAAGTGGTTTCTGGATTCATGCTCCCTGTGCTATAAGCATCCCTAATCAAGCTTGGAAATTTATTTGCTGGCATTAGACACAAAGATGTGAAACCAAAATTGGGCTAAGGGATGACATGCCAGCCCACATTAGCACATGGATCATTGTCATGCATAACTCTGAGCACAGTGGTCAACCAGGAGAAAATTCCAAAACCTACATCTATCCATCAAGCTCCCAGCTGCAGCCTAGACCCAAAGCAAGAAATACGGAGGGAATTCTCAGCTTCCAAGGATCTATAAAGCAAGGAGATGAAAAATGAGCAAACCAGGACCTGTAGCCCAAATGGGACGTTAGTATTGCAACAGCTCAAGTCCCCAACGGTCAACAAGCAGTAGTGGGTTGCACTCTGAACACACCCGGGATTCAGAAGTCTTATTTGACAATTACTTTGCTTCTTGGGTAATTCATTGGGTATCTGTAAGACTCAATTTCCTCTTCTGTAAAATGGGAGCAATATAATGAAATAGGTTACTTTTGAAGCAACCACATGGCTTATAAAGGAGCCACATTATAAATACAACAACTGCTTTCATAATCATTGCACATGATTGGGTCAGGAGTAAAATCTGGCCAATACTGGGCCAACTCTATTTCTCTCCCATATAGTATTTAGAATTAGGCCTGAAAGGGAATAATTAAGCTCCTTGAGAGTGGTGGGACCAGGAACATGGAACCTCATGTTGTCATCACGGAGAGTTCATCTCTCGTACTAACTGTAAGAGAGAAACAATCTATGCAAAATGATTTTAAAAGACACACAGAAGAGCTGAATGGGAATCAGGAGAGTCCCAGCTGCTTTCTAGGCCCTTGCAAAAATTCCAGCTATAGTCCTGCCAAAGTGTTCCATGGCAAATCCCTTAATCTTACATCAATCTTCCTCAATACCCTGCTCTTGTTAAAACATTTAAGTTGGTTTCTGCTACTTTCAAGCACATAATTTTTAAGAATTCCTCATGTCTTACTCCCTAGGCAGCTCTGAGAATTAAGTGAGATAATAATGATTTGTAATAGGCAACCTAGTATAAAAACTGGTAAGGAGGATCCATTTCACAACTGACAAAAACAACTGATCTGACCAAAATGTTCTGAGTTTAATGAAAAACAAATTATTTGACCAAAAGGAATTTGTTAACATGTAAAGATGTTTAAAATTTGTCATTAAGTTGATCATCAGGTTCCCAAAACAGAATTTTGTGCCACAAGTCAAATTTCTGGAAAGAGCCAAATCGCAAATGAGTATTTGAAGCTTTTTGGGCCACATGATCTCTGTCCTAACTACTCTATTGAATCAAGAAAGCAGTCATAAGTAATATGTTAATAAATAGATGTGATTGTGTTCCAGAAATGCTATTCATGGACAACAAATGTGGATTTCACTTGGGTTTTTCAGGTCACAAAATTGTATTCTTCTGATTTTTTTTCTCAGTCATTAAAAAGATATAAAAACATTCTTAGCTATGAGCTCTACACACATACTAACACACACAGCCTTGAAATCAAATTAAATTAAAATCCTGCATTTCAGGGATACTTTCTTTTTGATAACATATGTTTTCTGTTTTCCTAGCATAGGCATATATTACTTAAATTAGTTTTAGTTGCATATTTAAAAAAGAAAAAAGAAATGAGGTCATGAAATGTCATTCAAAGACAAGGAGGAAGAAAAAGGTCAGGGTTGGAATGTGCAAGCCCTCCTGTGCCCTCCGTCTTCCTGGGGGCTAGTCCAGGAAGTCTCACTGAAAGCCAGGACTGCACCACTTGGGAACGCAGGAAATCCTATCTGAAATGAGCTTCCCCATCAACACAGAGATCCTTTACCAAGTTCACAACCGCAACTATCCTAGCCTCCAGTTCCATGAGTCATATTAAAAACCCACAGCCTGGAAGGACATAGTTTTTGTTTTTGGGCTTTTGTTGGTTTTTTTTTTTTAGGTTTTATTTACTTATTTGACAGAGAGACATCACAAGTAGGCAGAGTAGCAGGCAGAGACGGGGAAAGCAGGCTCCCCGCTGAGCAGAGAGCCTGACAAGGGGCTCCATCCCAGGACCCTGAGATCACGACCTGGGCCAAAGGCTTAGGAACGGGCTTGCACATTCCAACCCTGACCTTTTTCTTCCTTCTTGTCTTTGAATGACATTTCATGACCTCATTTCTTTTTTCTTTTTTAAATATGCAACTAAAACTAATTTAAGTAATACATGCCTATGCTAGGAAAACAGAAAACATATGTTATCAAAAAGAAAGTATCCCTGAAATGCAGGATTTTAATTTAATTTGATTTCAAAGCTGTGTGTGTTAGTATGTGTGTAGAGCTTAACCCACTGAGCCACCCAGGCACCCCAAGAACACGGGTTCTAATTGTGGTAGATCCAGATTGAGCAGGGAGTAGTTGCTTTTCCTTTTAAAACGTGAAACAAGATGAAACCAGAGAGGGGACAAACCATAAGAGACTCTTAGTATCAGGAAACAAACTGAGGGTTGCTGGAGGGGAGAATAGGAGGGATGGAGTGTCTGGGGGAGGGACATTGGGAAGGGTACGTGCTATGGTGAGCTCTGTGAATTGTGTAAGACTGATGATTCACAGACCTGTACCCCTGGGGCAAATACATTATATGTTAATTTTTTTAAAAAGGGGGGTCCTGGAGGGAGCATCCATCCCAACTAACCACGACACACATAGCAGCCCTTTTGGCTTACCCCCAAGCAGGGGCCGGAAGGAACTTAGGTGTGCTGTTGCAGGTCAACGTCCAGGGCTTACCTCCTGTGTGCCAGGCATGATTCTAAGGGCTACTCAGAAGACACACTCTCTCCACCAGTAGCAGTACAGCATGCTCCCCAATCCTTCCTGTTAAGGCTTACTTTAATAAATATGAAGTTAAAAGCACACCAACCATAAGGATGCAATACTCCTGGAACCCAGGGTCTCATTTTAAGCCTTCACTTAACCTTCCATGTCTAATCACCCTAGCTGTGAAGAAGAGGCCCAGAAAGGCACAGGGATTCTCCCCAGCCAGCAAGTGGCCAAGTCAGGATTCAAACACAGATCTTCAAGTCACTAAGCATCCATGACCGAGGGCCTAGGACAAATGCAGAATTTCAGGCCCTACTCTCAGACCTGATGGTGAATCTGCATTTTGACAATCCCCAGGTGTCATGTGCCCAATAAAGTCATTGCCCTAAGAAACTTCTTCTTTAGATTACAAGGAAAGGAAAGAAACAGGCTGCACTGAGTTTCTATGGGTCAGGCACTGGGCACTTGAAGAGATTTTTTAATGACAAAATGACCCCCATTTCATACCCATTAATGTTAATATATAGGTGAGGAACCAGAGGCTGAAGGAAGTACCTTGCCAACAATCACGGCCTGTGAAAAGCATGGGATTTGACTCCAAGAACCCCAACACCTCTCCATCTGCCCTTCTTACTTTCATATCAGGGACTCAAAGGAGGTAGAGGACCACAAAACCAACTTGAAAGATGGTTCAGGTGACCTTTGGGAGTGGAGTTTACAACTGATGTCATAAACAGAGTCATTCTATTTTATACATTCCATTTTTAATTTTAATAGGCTACATTAGGGCACAAGAGGTATAGGGTACTTAATTTTGTCCATGAGAAATTTTTTTAACCTCTTCTAATTAAGGACGTATAGTATCCTTATGAGGTTTGTCCAAAAGATGCTGAAATGGCAGCCTTTAATGGTCAAGTTCTTCATCAGTAATAAAAGTGGAAACAGAAATTAGTCTCAGGGCAACTATTAAACCCTCGGTCAGCTAAAGAGAAATGTCTCTGAATGAACACTGAGAAATGTCATATCTTTTCAAAACAAGGAAAGACTGAACTATTTTCTAATTAAGTCAGGAGGGTGGGGGCATTTACTTGTTAACAAGTAAATGAGTAAGTGGTATCAGCAATTACTACTAAATACATCCAACACTTCCCCAGGAAATCTGAGGCCTTCCACAGGGGTATCTCCAGAGAATGCTGGGGGACCCTGGGTGGAAACAACAGGCATGCCAGAGCTCCTCCCCACATCCAACTACACGTCACCTCTCCCAGTACCTGGCTTGTAATTTACATTTACCTTCAAGAGTCTCCTCACTACATAGTCACTAAAATGTTGGCAATCCCAGTTCAAGAAAACAAGATGAATCAAGAAAGAAGAGGATTTTATTAGCTGTGGACCCTGAGCAAGTGGCTTCACCTCCTGGGACCCCATGTTCATCCCTCATAAGACAGTTCAAGTCTGGTTTCATTATTTTTAAGGTCCTTCGAGTTCTGATGTAGTTTTATTTCATCATTTTAATTATCATCCAATTTCATTTTTTCTTTTGCTTTATTTTCTTTACAACAAGCCTTTATTTTTTTTGTAGGAAGACTTATTTTCAAAGACATATAAATTAAATTAAACTAAAAAATCCATCCCAACTATACCCTGAATTTGCATTGCTTTTAACAAAAGCTAGCAGAGATTTTTCCACGTTCTCGCCTGGGGAGCAGAGAACTTAAAGTCAAGCTGTAGGGAGGGCTGGAGCCTTCAAAAGCAAGTAATGCTTAATCTGTTCTATTTCTGAAGCACGAAATAAAACCAAACAAAAAAGAGAAATAAGCTACCGCTTCACCAGTGCCAAGTTTTCTCATGCATAAATAGAGATCCATCCAGAAAAACAGCCTTCTCAGTCGGGTGGGACAAATCCTTGTGTGCTTTTGTGGAAAATTCCCCAAACTGGCATCAAGGACACGGTCTACAGCTGCCGCCATGTATGGCCAGAAAACCACACAGAAGTTGTGAGATGCCATGAGTTCTGCTGGAGCAAGTCAAAGAAAAATCTGCTCCATCCCTTGATTCCATAGCGTAAACATGAGTGACGGTTCTTGAGCGGACTCCAAGACCATACTGAGCAAACCTCGTGTAAGAGAAGTCTGGTATTAGACCTTCAGTCTCCACTGTGTGGGTGTGTCTTTTTTTGGCCCACCAAGGCCCTTCCCTCCCC
>RCUC01090697.1:0-10078 GCA_003697995.1 Taxidea taxus jeffersonii | reverse complement strand
TAGGAGGTCCGTCCAGAGCCCTGCAGCCAGGAGGTGGGGGACCCAGTTTTAGGTCTACAGGCAGGGGGCTGAGCCTCGCATGCAGGCTCACAGGGCTGGTGGGGCGGGAGAGGACTGCCCAGGGTCTGTTGGATACTTGATCCCCACATAAACACCTTGCGACCCCAAGGCCCTGGGCCTCCTGAGCCTCCACCTCCTGGCTTTGCAGCTCCTTGTCACACCACCTGTCACCCTCAGAATTAATTTGCTCTCCCCTGTCAATGACTCACAGCTCCTGCTTGTGAAGAGAGCAGCAGCTGCAGGCCAGGGGCCCTGTCCTGTCAGAGGGAGGGCTGGGGGTACCTAAGTGGGTTCTTGGGGTCTGGTGAGCCTGGCCTCCGAGGCCCAAGGGGGTACCGAGGGTGACCAGATCCCAGGTGGTTCACTTGGAGACTTGCCAAGTGACCTTGACACACTTTCCCCCTCTTATGGCCCTTTGGCCCCTGGTCTGACGATGAGAAGGCCAGAGTGCACGGCTTCAGCTCAGAGCTCCCACGTTCCTCCTCCTGCCCGCTCTCCTTTACCAGCTACATTAAGGGTGTTCGGGTAGGTGGCTGCAATCCAGGAGGGGTAGGAGGGCCCGGGGAGGCTGGAACAGCCAGACCACACAGTCTCCTGGGTCTGCAACCAGTTCTTGGACCTGAGAGGAGGGGATGGGGAGGAAGTGCAGGTCAGGGGAAGGACAGAAGGACCTAGGAAGAGAGCTTGGCCTGTGCCACCCACCAGCCTCCAACATAGTAGGGCCCGTTTTACAGTCTGGAGGCAGAGGCTGACAGCTGCCCAAGGTCACACAGTCACAGGGCCATGGCTCCACTCGTGGTGCTGTGCACCCAGTCCGTGCAGGGCTCCCAGGGGCTGGTGCCTGGCCGGGGTGCCACGAGGCTGCTCCCAGAAGGAGGCCCTTCTGTCTCTCTGCAGCACCAGGTCCTCTCAATTTCACCTCCAAAGTGATGTTCACTTCTGAGCCGACTTTCCTTCCATCCCCAGAGCCACTGCCCCAGTCCAAGGCACCGGCTCTCTGACCCTGGTTTCCCATCAACCCGTCTGTGACTCCCGATTGCCTCCATGGTCAAGTCCACACTGCTGAGTGGGGCTGGCCAGGCTTTCTCTAGCTACAGCCCTGCCTCTCCACATGAGCTCACTCCACTCTTGTCTCCAAGGGTGACTTGACATGACCCCAAGAAAGACGTCAGTGCTGATTAGCAGCTGCTGATTAGCTGCTGCCTTAAGTGCAAGCCAGGAGTCCAGGGTTCTAGCCCCGGCTCCACCTGGAACTGGCTTAGGAACCCTCTGCACTGCCTTCTCCAGGCCTCAGTTTCTCTACCTGCAGGATGGGTGGGAGGTTTAGGTGAGGAGCTCTCTGCACCTGGGGTGCTAGGGGTGATGATCCTTGGATATGAAGCCAGGTCTGGAAGACTCTCCCTTTGCAGGTGCCCCCGGTGCCAGAAAGTGAGGGACATACCCATGTAATCAGTGGTGCCTGGGAACCCAGAATTGTACCTAATCATTAGGCACTAATTAATTCATTTACTGATGAGGCATTGCCAGGACTTCCAGACCTTCGCCTTAATGCCCTCCCTCCTGCTACATCTGATCTTCAAAGGGATGGGAAGCTTTTCCAAAAATATCCATTTTCCCAAGACTCTCTGGGAGGACTGCTCAGCTCAGCAATTAAAGACAAGGAGGTCGAATCCTCCCTGGCAACGATTTGTCGCTGGGGGCAGGGGGGCTGCTTTTCTTTCCAGATCACTCATCTCCTCCTCTCTTCCCACCGAAGCCTGCTCCCTCCGGATGATCAGGCCTTGGAGGGGCTCCAGGGTCCCACCCCACATGGGGGACACAAAAGGGGAGCTTGAACCAAGGGGGCATCTCCTGCAGCCTCTACCAGTACCCCCTTTGATAGGGATACATAACATGTCCCGAATCTTAGATAAGGTTATGTAAGTAAGAGTTCAAAGACAATAATAATGAAAATAATAGAGCACACCGCAGGCCAGGTAGAGCTCCAAGCACTCTGCACATGTGAACTAAATATGCCCGCTCAGCCGCTGAGGCAGGAGATGTTGCAAAGCTTATTCTTGTCTTGCGGATAAGGAAGCTGAGAGGTTGTGTGCCTTGCCCAAGGTCACATGGTTAGGAAGGAGTGTTGAGGGCCATGCTCTTCACCCTACTTCGTGCTGCCTCTCTTAAAGCAAGACCATCCCCCTCTTCCTACCCCACCTCCGCCATGCCTCTTCCAACCAGATCTCTGCCCAAAGTCCCTTTCTTTGCAGACGTTCCAGAGTGGCCTTGGGTCCCAGGCATGTCCCGTCCACGGCAGACACACTGGATTCCCCTGGCTCCTTGCCTCCTCCCAGACCTTCCTGAAATCCTAGTCACTGAGCCCTCGGCCCTCTGGTAGCTTATCCCTCATTTAGCAATTAGGAGAGAAATCAGCAGCTCCTTTGCCAACTCTGCCCAAGGGCTCAACTCTGCTGGGAAGGGAAGCTGAGCAGAGCTTTAAAAATGCATTTAGCCTCATGTTCCCACTGGCATGCTGTGGCCTGAGCAGTCTCTCAGCAGTGCGGCCAGGAGTACGTTAGAGAGGCTGCGGTCTTGTGGTCCTCGGGGTCAGACCATGGCTCCCTCTTTCCCGGAGACAGCAGCATCTCCCTCCACCACCCACCATGCCATCATCTCCCTCTTGTCCTGCTGTTGCCATCTGAGAGGCAGGTCTGGGCTGGAGTGCCCACTGGGGTGATCTGCCCAAGCCCTTCCCCTTACAGATGACAAGAGGGGCCTAAGTGGCTCGGGAGGCTGGCTGGCTGGGGTCACTCTTGTGGCCCAACAGCACTGAGCTGGGCCTAGGGCGTCCCACTCTGTCTCCCATACAGTGCTCTGCCCCTGCCAGGCTCCGGGCTCAGAGACTGGGACTCAGGCAGCTTCCCCAACCGTCTTAGAGCCCTGCTGGAGTGGGGAGGTGGCGTGAGGGTCAGTGTGAGCCTTGGAAAGGCCTGCAGCAGGGCACTGGTTCAAGATTCGATTGCTCTTCTAGCCAGCGCTGCCTGGACTCGGGGCCAGAGTTCACTCTAGGAAACATATTTAAAGTCACCAATGCCTAAGGGTATAGGGTAAGGGAGGGCGACCTCCATCCACAAAGGAGAAAAGACTCAAGATTTGGATCTTCCTTGGTGCCTTCTCTACTGGATTTTAGGGCCCTAGTGCCTGCCAGGGGTGCAGGCGGGAGGGAAGGTAGAAGGGACCTATTGTACAGCTTCAGCCACCAAGAGCCATGAAGCCAGGCCCAATCTCAGATCGCAGGGCTCCTCCCCATCTCCTTAGAAGGTGACAGGTTCCGGGCTGCTGTCCAGTCTGGTGGCTGCATGGGCCCCCATGCCTCCCTGGGCTGCCCTCCTGTCTTTTCCCCAAAAGCCCTATGCTAGGCTGGGAGCTGGTTGTAGTGGATCTCGTGAGATCCACCCCCGTGCCATTCCCCAGCCCATTCTTGCCACCTGTCCTGTTCTGTCCTAAGAGACCTCCATCATGGATGCACCCACCACATTACCCTCCAACGTAAATCCTGCTGTTAGAGAAACACCATCACAGGGACTTTCCCCAACACCTGCCCCATGAGCCCCACCCCATGGGAAACATTGCCACTTGAGGACCGCCCCCCCCCCATGGGAAACCTCTCCACAGGTAGTCACCATAGAAAAGTGTCATTTCATTTCAGTGTGCCACCCAAGCTGTCACTGTGTACCCTTCCACCAAGAGCGTGCCCAGCCTCCTGAGGGAGAACTGACTCATCAGCTCTCACTATCCTTTTTGCTGCCATGTGAGAAGCCAAGGCGGGACGTTTCTCCGAAGGGTACCCACCACGTAATTTGTGGCCACATAAGGCCTTGCAAGGAAACAGCTCCCGATAGCTAGTCAAGCCTGCCCATGGGCCTGTCCCAGGAATGCGATCACAGCAGCCTGGGGAGGCAGAGCCACAGGCCATGGGCAGCTCTACTGGGGCCAGTGGGCAGAAAGAGGCAAGAAGATGGGGGTAGTAGGGAAGCCCCTCTCCTCAGCTTCAACCCCAGTGTCCCCCAGCCCAGCAAGCAGGCCTCTGTGTTCACCCAGATGGGTGGGTAGATGGACGGACAGACGGATGCCTGGGTTGCTCTTTGGGAAAGGAGCCCATGGGTCACTCTGACTCTCTCTCCTTCCAGACAACGGCTACAGGGAGTGCCTGGCCAATGGCAGCTGGGCCGCCCGCGTGAACTACTCCGAGTGCCAGGAGATCCTCAGTGGGGAGGTGAGGCTGCCGGTGTGGACGGTGGGTCAGGCCCCAGCTCAGGACTGGGTCCGCTGCACGAGCGCCCGGCATCATGGCTGCCAGCAGCCCTCCCCAAGGGAGTTTGTGCCTAGAGGGCAGCAGCTGGCTCTGACACAGATCACCTGGGTCCTTGCTCCTTCCCTCCTTCCACCCGCGTTCCCAGGACGAATTTCATCCCTTCGCCACCCCCCACCCACCTGCGCAGTCCATCCGGGTCCCGCCAGGGGGCGCTGTGTCAGACTCCAAGCCGGCGGCGGGGTGGGGGGCGGGGAGCAGAGGGGAAAAGCCCTGGGAGAGCCTTTGAAATATTTAAATGTTTTTGAGAAGGTGGTGCTTACACATAATACAAAATTCAAAAGGTACAAATGGGAACACAGAGAAGGGTCCCTCCGGCCCTGCCCTGGCCGCTGGGTTCCCTCCCCAGGGGCAAGGCCAGTTTCCTGGGTGTTCTTCCAGAAACCTTGTCTGCTGAGGAGAGTAATTACATATATAGGTGTTCTTTTTTGTTTTTACCCAAATGTTGCGTCTTCTCCACACCGTCTGACACCTTGCTTTCTGCATATGATCATCCATCTTGGAGGTGGTTCCAGATCGGTACCTAAAGAACATCTTTATTCTATTTTACATTTTCATAATTCCACATCGGGCAGATGTGCCATCATTTATTTAACCAATCTTTATTCTCAGTCTGGTTATTACCAACGGTGCCGCAATGAATACTCTCTTGAGGGTGACATTTGGCAGAGAGAATATCTGGTGTTGCAGCTGCCCCCGGCCCCCATGCCCCCTCCCCTCCATCTCCACATGCCCTTTCAGTGGGTGCTGAGGAAGGAGAGGGTCATGGAGCTGGAGAAATGAGTGAGCAGAAGGCAGAGGAGAGACGGGAGGACACCCCAAGCTGTCTGAGGGCTCCGGGCATCTGGGGCTTGGAGGAAGGGGGCGGATCCACACCATCCTAAGAATTCCAGATCTAAACTGGAAAGGACCTTGGAGACCCTCTGTCTCCTCTTAACCTTCGTGGTAGGAAGAGCCACCCAGAGTGCTTGTTCAAATACAGGCCCCAGGACTATCTCCAACGCCCATGAGTCAAACTCTGCAAGGAGGACCTGGGAATCTGTTTTTTTTTTGTTGTTGTTGTTGTTTGAGATTTTTTTTACTTATTTGACAGACAGAAATCACAAGTAGGCAGAGAGGCGACGGGGCGGAGGGGTCAGGAAACATAGTTAGGCCAGAAGATCTGGGGCAGGGGTGGGCAAGAAGCCCACCCAGTCAGGTGAGGAACTCCTTATCCGGCACACAGGAGATGCGGCTCATGTGCAGAAAGGGAGGGCAGCGCTGCAGACAACTTTTAGGCCACAGGTCATGCCCTTAGGACGGGGGGACAGGCATGGCCAAGGCGAGAAGTCTTCAAACCCTTACTGCACCCCACCCTGTCCTGCGGGGACTGCAGAACCTGAGGCAATGATGTATCTGAAACCACAGGTCAGGTCGCCAGCCTCCCGGCTTAAAACAAATCACCGTCCCCCCCAATCCCCACCCACCACTGGGGAGCAGTTGTCTGTCGCCTCCTGTAACAGGAGCAAAGCTTGAGAGCCACAGCTGCTCCCCGCCTTTCCCCTGCATTGGAGCTCCCTGAATGTCTGGGGAAGCTCATGGTTCACCTGAATCCCTCCTGCTCTAATTTAAGTTCCATCCTCCTAGTTGGCTGACGGGGACACCGCCCTGAAGCTCCCACTCCTTCTGCCATGACAGAAGTGTCGCCCTCTCTCTACGGGGAGGGCGGGTGAGGGGGAGAAGGACAGGGGACGCCAGCATCTCTGCAGTCCCCTCTTTGGCAGAGTAATAGGAAGAGCAAGGGCTCAGAACATGGGTGGTTTGCTGGATTCTAGTTCCAGCACACGTGCTGTGTGACCCTGCGCGGGTAGTTTACCCTCACCAAGGCCCAGTATCCTCATCTGTAACAGGGCCCAGAGCGACAGAGTCTGCCTCCAGGAGAGAGAGGGTAACATCTGCTTGCGTCTTGGTCTGCGGAGGGCGCTCCATCCATCCACCATCCCTCTGCCGCTCCCCTCCCCTGGGGTCAGGGGAGGTGGTCGGGTACACCTGGGTGGGGGTGGGCGCCCTGGTGTTCTCTGGTAACACGGGCACCCTGGTGTTCTCTGGTGTTCCTCTGGTTACCACCTTGGTGGGGGCTGCCACCCATCCCTTTCCTGGGCAGCCCCTGCCAGTCTGCTCGCCTGGCACTCTGGGTAATCAATTAATTTAATTACTGAAAATGCCATTCCCTTCTGCCAGCCTCTAGCCTCGCCAGACCCCTCCCCACTCTCAAGGCTCCCGATCCACTCCCAGGCTACTGAGAAGAGGAAGAGAAAAGTAGCCAATTAACGAAGCAGCCAGTTTGTCAGCTCAGGACGGGCTAAGCCCTAATTAAGCACCAGCCCTGAGGGATCGCAGACAATGGATTCGTGAGGGCGCCCAGGGGCCAGGCCAGGGAGGAGACTGCCTACAGCCACCACCGCCAGGGGACAAGCCCCCACCTGCGAAGCTTGACTTGATGACCCAACCCCGGGAATGGCACTGACCCCCCCCACACCCAGTACCACCCTACACTGGCCCCCACTCTCCTATCAGCCCCCCCCCACACTGTCTCCCTTCACTGCAGGGACATCTAACCCGCCCAAGCCCAGACTCACCCCCACCTCTCCTGACACACCTGCTCTGCTTCCCTCCCCTACACCCTGCTGGGCTGGGGAGCCCAGGCACATCCTAGGAGGGCACACACCTTGACGCATATGAAAGGGGTTCAGGGGTGTAGGCTTCTGGGCTGGGGTTCGCTGCTTACAGTGTTGGTTGGAGCAGAACTTCTGAAACGCTTAAGAATCATTGGGGCTTCTGGCTAAAATGAAGATTCAGACTCAGGGTCTGGGGCGGGGCTTCAGATTCCTGCAAGTGAGTGATGCTGGGGACCACACCTGGAGGAGGAAGCTGCAGGAGTGCCCACGGGTGGGGTGAGGGAGTAGCTCTGGAATCCTGCAGAGCCCAGAGTGGGATGGTCCTGGTGGGAGCAGGGGGAGGTGGTAGCGAGCACTCAGAGTCATCCTGCAAAGGCATCAGGATAGGTCTGACACAGCCGCCACTTGGGCTAAGGTGTGTCCTGCAGCATCCGGTCGAAGTTGGCTGGGCACTAATTCCTTACTGGATCTTGGTCACTGAGTGTGCGACAGAGTGGCTCTGCCCAAAGGCCACCCTGTGACCCCTTCCTCACGGCACCAGCCGGTCTCCATGCCGAATAGGAACAGTGCAGGTCAAGTTCCCAGAGATTGGCTGTGTCCATGTGTCCTCCAGCTGTCCCAGCTGCTTCTGCTGCTAACAGTGGCTGTCTCGCCGGGCATCGTAGGGCCTCTTGGAGTGTCGCTGGGTGGCTCCTAGGATCTTGCTGGCTCTTCTCTCTGGATGCCATTGACCCCTTATTGACCCCATCTCAGGTTATTGCTGACCAGCTCCAAGGGTATCGGGCTGTCTCTTGAGTGTGGCTGGCCATCTCCTGGGTGGCCCTGCTGTGTCCCGGGCAGTCTGCCGTCTCTCAGACTGCACCAGGCTGATGTGGGAGGCGAGGGAGGCACACAGAGGCAGCCCCCTGAATGGGTGAGCCCAGTTCTCCCCTTTTGGCCTGGATGGAGAAAACCCCTCATCCGCCCCTACCCACCCTGCAGCCGTCCTCTGTCCTCCGCGGATCCTGGGCGCTGGGCCAAGGGATTGCCTCTGTTTTCAGTCTCCACTCATCGCCCAGAAATGTGCCACAGTGGGGGAGGGGAGGGGAGGAGGGGGTCTAGGAGGCCATGCAGACCTGGATTGCCATTGCTGGCCAGGCAGCTTGGGCCGATTATGCAGCCTCTTCAGCTGGTAAAACAGAGACAGAAGGACGGTCTCTGAGGGCCGTCACGAGAAAGAAAAGTGCGGACATGCAGTAGGTGCTTAATAGATCTGCCCATTCCACCTGGAACCTAAAGACCCCGGGCTCAGGGGTCGGGGAGGGGGCGCTGACGGCACGCGGTGGTGAAGGGGTTCCCTGCACACCTGGCTGGCCGTGCCCACCTAGGCCAGCGAATGAGCTGGGGGTCGCGCTGTTTTAGCTCCTCAGGAATTCTTACCCCCCGGAGGCCTCGCAGCATAGATTTGCAGAAAATTTAATGAAAGGAAATTAGGTCCCAGCTCCAGACAGACCGGGTGTGCGTATCTTCTAGAGCCTTCGGGTTTGGCCTCTACTGGCAGGCACTCAGAGACCCTTCCCATCTGCGTGGTGGCCATAGATGGCCTCTGCCCCCCTTCCCCTCTGTCTGTCTGTCTCTCTCTCCCGCTTCTGTCTGCTTTTCTCTGGTGCCTGCCTCCATGTACACCTCAGTGGGTCTCAACCCCCCAGAGCCTGAGTTGTTAATGTGACTTCCTGCCAAGTTCCTGAAAGCCTCTGCCAGGAAAAGCAGCGCCATAGAACAGAGTTTCCCGAGCTTTCTGGGCCTCAGAGCTTCCTCGGCGAGGACATGCCTTCCGAAGGGGTGTGGTGGGCGCTGGGAAGAGCAGGGGGAGGGAGGGCTCGGCCTCTTCTCAGAGGCTGGCTCGGTGACCCGCTTCGGAGGTCGGTCCTTTGAGCTTGGGTGAGAGAGTTTGGGCCTCAGCTTCCTCATCTGGAAGAAGAGTGGGGCTGGACTCCATCCTTAGGACCAGCTCTGACATCCGTGGATTCCAACTGGAATTTCTGTGGAGGGCCACACGCTCTTTGGCGTCCCTGAAAGTTTGAACAAAGCCTTCGTGAACTTGCCCTTTTCTCTCCACTAGCCAGGGTCTGTGCATCCTCGTGGCCTGGCCCCACTCCAGACCCTGAAAGGGTAAGGGGAGGAGGTGCCAACAGGGGGCCTCCCCCGGCCCTTGCAAAGCCAGCTGCTTTCAACAACCATTTTGCCTTCCTTCATGCACAGTTATGGAGCCCACTGCATGCCCGGTTCTGGCTCCCTGGGCCCTGCCCTCTTGGGACCTAGAAAAGGGTGAAGGGGGATTTGCTGTCTGCCTAAAACTGGGCACTGGGGACCACTGGTCCCCACTGTGGGGTGGGGGACACACCTGTAGCCTCAGTGCCTCGCCAGTCTGCCCACGCCGGTGAAGAGGTGGTTCAGACTGAGGGACCTTGAATGGCCACCTGGTTTCTGGGCGGGACGGAAATGTGAGTGTGGGAGCCACGCGCGCCGAGTGGGGCCCCTGTGTGGTGTGCAGAGCCCAGGTAGCCAGCACACGCCCAACAGCATGGAGCGCTGTGTGGGCAGGGTGTGGGATTCAGGGGCAGACACACAGACAACAGTCTCACATGGGACAGCCCCACTCCCAGGGCCACGCTTGACGCACAGCTGGAGCTCGGGCAGGGCGGTAATTCCTGGTATTGTCAACTCCATCTTGGCCACCCGAGGGGTCTGTCCTCTTATGTCCCATGGGTGCAGGGGTGCAGCTGTGTGGGAGTCTCACCCTTGTCCCTCTCTCCTACCCCAGAAGAAGAGCAAGGTACACTACCATGTTGCTGTCATCATCAACTACCTGGGCCACTGCATCTCACTGGTGGCCCTCCTGGTGGCCTTTGTCCTCTTTCTGCGGCTTAGGTGAGAAAGACTCAGCGTTGGCCCCAGGCTTTCAGCTGGGTAGAGAAGGAAGATGCAAGGGGCAGCTCTGGGTGAGGGGCTGCTGGCAAGGGGGGGG
>RCUC01090663.1:0-27334 GCA_003697995.1 Taxidea taxus jeffersonii | reverse complement strand
TGTCCTCCTAGATGCTCATTAACATTCTGTATTTTTGAAAGTGTTTATTATATCCTGGAGACCAACGGGGGACTCATTCTCTGCGTACCCCCTCCATCTCCTTTACGATTAAAAGAACTTCCTGTTATTCCCTACTTCAGATCATTTGATGCTCACAAAGGCCCTGCTAGAAAAAGTAAGCAGGGGCACCTGGGTGGCTCAGTCCTTTACTACTCTTTTGATTTGTGAGCAAGTCATGATGTCAGGATTGTGAGATGCAGGGAGCCTGCACCGCCCAGTGCTCAGCTGGGAGTCTGCTTAAGATTAAGACTCTCTCTCAGGGCACCTGGGTGGCTCAGTGGGTTAAAGCCTCTGCCTTCGGCTGGGGTCATGATCTCAGGGCCCGATTAAGCCCCACTTTGGGTTCTCTGCTGAGCAGGAGCCTGCTTCCCCCTCTCTCTCTGCCTGCCTCTCTGCCTACTTGTGATCTCTGTCTGTTGAATAAATAAATAAAATATTTTTTTAAAAAAGATTAAGACTCTCATAGGAAAGTGTGCTCTCTCTCTAAAATTTTTTTATTAAAAAAATATATAATCCCATTTATATGCATAAATAATACAGTCCAAGAGAGGTACCTGAGGTGACATAGCCAGGAACTGGTGGTTTTGGTTGGAACTGGAAACCATGCACTTATCCTCATTGTTTTTTAACTAAAAACAGTGGCAGGGTGTATGTATGAGAATACAGGTTATCTACCACACGGTGGTTCTAAAGAATTACCTTGGTCATATACAGTCTCCAAACCCCACTTCCTAGACTCAAATCTCTGATCAGTAATTATATCATCACAAATTGTTGACCTAAGAAACTCTGAGGAAATGGTTAACACCTTTTTGGGGGTAGAGTAGGCTTAGCTAGTTACTGACGATAAAGCCTTTGTCCTCACCAAGTAAGTGATTTAGAATCCAGTAATGACATAATAACCAATCACCACCTTTGCCTTGTACAGAAGTGGTATAAAAGCTCAGTATCTGATAGTCTCAGTTTTAAGGTCACACATATTATCTCCTATTTCCTCTAGAAATATTATAGTTCTAGGTTTTATATTTCAGTTTCGGATCTATTTTGAGTTAATTTTTTTTTAAGATTTTATTTATTTGACAGACAGAGATCACAAGTAGGCAGAGATGCAGGCAGAGAGAGAGAGGAGGAAGCAGGCTCCCCGCTGAGCAGAGAGCCCGATGCGGGGCTCGATCCCAGGACTCCGGGATCATGACCTGAGCCCAAGGCAGAGGCTTTAACCCACTGAGCCACCCAGGCGCCCCTTGAGTTAATTTTTGTGTACGGTAGAGATATGGACTTAAGTTCATTCTTTGCATATAGATATCCAAATGTTCCAGCATCATTTTTTGATAAGCTTTTTGTCTGCTGCATTCATGCCTTTGTATCTTAGACAAAATCAGTTGTGCATAGATGTGTGGCTTATTTTTGGAGTTCCCATCGGTTCCATTGAGCTATTTGTCTATCTTTATACCAACATTGTACTGTTTTGATTACTGTAGATTTGTAAATAAGTTGTAAAATCAGGTAATGTAAGCCAAAAAAAAACTATTCTTTTTCAAAACTGTTTTATATATTCTAGATCTTTTGTATTTCCATATGAATCTTAAAATCATCTTGTCATTTTCCATTAAAAAAAAAAAGCCTGCTGGAATTTTGACTGGGATTATGTTGAATCTCAGATCTATTTGAGGGAGAATTGACATCTTAAAAATATTAAATCTGAGGCACCTGGTTGGTTCAGTCAGTAGAGCCTGCAACCCTTGATCCCAGGGTAGTGAGATCAAGCCCCACATTGTATGCAGAGCCTACTTTAAATAATTTTTTTTAAAGATTTTTGTTTATTTATTTGACAGACAGAGATCACAAGTAGGCAGAGAGGCAGGCGGGGGGGGGGGGGGGGAACGTGCTCCCTGCTGAGCAGAGAGCGGGGCCCCATCCCAGGGGCCCCATCCCAGGACCCTGAGATCACGACCTGAGCCGAAGGCAGAGGCTTTAACCCACTGAGCCACCCAGGCACCCCTAAATAATTTTTTTAAAATATTAAGTCTTTTGGGGAGACTGGGTGGTTCAATGGGGTAAGCCTCTGCCTTCCACTCAGGTCATGACCTCAGGATCCTGGGATGGAGCCCCGCATGGGGCTCTCTGCTTAGCAGGAAGCCTGCTTCCCCCTCTCTCTCTGCCTGCCTCTCTGCCTACTTGGGATCTCTCTCTCTCTCTCTCTCTCTGTCAAATAAATAAATAAAATCTTTTTAAAAATAAATAAATAAAAATAAAATAAAATATTACATCTTTTGATCCATTAACATTTATTCTTTAATTGCTCTCATGAATGTTTTTTTACTATTCAGAGGTTGAATCTTTTATAACTTGTAAAATTTCTAATTCCAACCTAAGTATTACCATTTTCGATGATACTGTAAATCACTTTTTACAATTTCAATTTCTGTTTTGGGAGGAAAACTTCTTCCAACTTGAGTCTGGTGAACCGGAGCCTACAGTTAACAATAGACAGATTAACAGGAGAAAAAACAAGGCTTATTTTCATGTGTTCTCTGTACATGTAGAAGTACTCAGTAATGCATAACTCACTGAATAGCCAAGGACAAAAGGTTTATCTACCAAGCCTAATAAAGTTTTGGGCTTTATGGAAAAGTCATGGACAGTCCTCTTGGGCTTTGCGATGCTCATGGAACTTGGTGGTCTCTTTCTCTGGCTGCTGAATTCATAGGACGCTCCACAGAGGAGTGCTAAGGGCAGGCGTGTTTTCTGGACCCTCTGCCTTTAGATAAGGAAAAGGGAAGCTCAGAGAAGATTTGTTTCTGCATCTTCTTTAGCTTACATGTCTTCACTTTAAAATAATCTTTATACCAATTCTGGGGGTCCTAGTGGGTCCCCAGATCTGCAAATAAAGGCAGCATGGCCTGCTTTTCAGTTCAATGTCTTTTCCTTCTTTTTTTTTTTTGCCTACTTATGCTGGCCAGAAACTAGTCCACTAGTTCTCCTCCCAGGGGCAGTTTTGTCCCAGGGAACATTTGGCAATGTCTGGAGACATTTTGGGTTGTCACAGTTCAGGAGTGGGGAATTGCTGCTGGCATCCAGTGGGTAGAGGCCAGGGATATGCTGAACACTCTAGTGCCCAGGACAGCCTCCGAAACAAAGAATTACCCAGGCTAAAATGCCAGCATTGCCAAGGTGGAGAAACCCTAGTCCAGCAGAATGTTGGGTAGATGCTTAAGGCATCATCCCTGTCTAGTTCCGGGTCTTAGGGAGAAAGCATCTGGCCCTTCGATGTCAGCTATGATACAAGCTGGGGATCTTTCATGGGTGCCCCCTACCAGGTAGAGGAGGTTCCTCTGTCTTCCTCTTGCAGGAGTATTGCTTTTTTTTTTTTTTTTTAAGATTTTATTTATTTATTTGTCAGAGAGAGAGCAGGAGCGAGCACCGGCAGACAGAGCGGCAGGCAGAGGCAGAGGGAGAAGCAGGCTCCCTGCCGAGCAAGGAGCCCAATGTGGGACTCGATCCCAGGATGCTGGGATCATGGCCTGAGCCAAAGGCAGCCCGCTTAACCAACTAAGCCACCCAGGCGTCCCAGGAGTATTCCATTTTTTAAAAATTGGGAATGTTTGAAATCAGGATGCTTGGTTTTATGAAATACTTTTTTTTTTAATCTATTGAAATGATCATATTTTTTTCCTAGGTTGTGAACAAGGAGCTACACCGATTTTTGAATGTTGAAATAAGCCTGCATTTCTAAGATAAAGCCCACTTAATCAGATGTACCATCCCTTTAACATGTTGTCAGATCTGTTTTATCAAAATTTGTTTAGAATTTTGGCCTCTGTGTTCATGAGAGTTGGTTTTCTTGTAATGAAAACTTGGCGATACAGGAAGGAATTCAAAAAATAACAGAAAGTGTTAAAATGTGAGAAAATCTAAATGAACATTGTACAATTAAAAAAGAACGTAAACATTGATTGTATAAGCCAACAATAATTGTCTTTTGAGGTTACCACGCAATGTATATACTGTAGTAATGCCCGACGATAGTGGTGTATCGGTCAGGGGAATGACCCAGGGAGTACTCTCAGGCCCTTTCATTTTATTTGTGGGTTGTTCTTTTTTTTTAAGATTTTATTTATTTATTTGAGCGGGGAGAGAGAGAGGAGAGAGAGTGCAAGGGAGAGCACAAAAGCAGTGGGAGGGAGAAGCAGGCTTCCCGCTGAGCAGGGAGCCCGATGGGGGGGGGGGGGCTCGATCCCAGAACTCTGGCATCAAGACCTGAACTGAAGGCAGCCATCTAACCAGCTGAGCCACCCGGGCACCCCAGGCCCTTTCATCGGACAGGAAGTAGTGAAAGCACTCATGTGTGTTACAGTGTGATCAGGCAAGGTTGCATTTTGTAATCCCTGGGAAAATCAATAAGAAATTAAATATTGTGTAACTATCAAAATAATGAAATGAAAAAATAAAATATACCCATTCCAAAAAAGCAAAGAAAGGATTAAAAAAATATATGTAGCAAGCAAGAGAATGAACATAAAATTTAAACCCAAATTTGTCAATAATTACATTTTTAAAAAACAAGTATATTTTTTAAAAGCACCCATTCTTGATGGAAATACTCAAGAGAATTGGAATTTGTTATTTCTTAGCGTATCAGCATACACCTAAAGCCCAGGTCTTACTCAGTGGGGTAGCGCTAGAAGCATTTCTACTAAGATCCAGAAAAAGCAAAAATGCTGCCCACCATCGGCACAACTATTCTGCATCGTACAGTGGACATAGTATCTACTCCAGTTAGAGGAATCTGTAAGCGGCCAAGAATTTTAAAATAAGTAAAACTATTTTATTGCAGAAGAAATAGTAAGACACCTAGAAACCCCTACAGAATCGCTGATAAAACTAACTTAAATAATAAATTCAGTAAGGATCCAGAAATAAAATGAACACGGAGTTAGAGGATGCACAGATAGAGAAGACTCCGTTTGCAATAACAAAAAGAACAAACTTAAGAAAATGTGCAAAACCCGGGCGCCTGGGTGGCTTAGTGAGTTAAGCTTCTGCCTTTGGCTCAGGTCATGATCTCAGGGTCCTGGAATCGAGTCCCGCATCGGGCTCTCTGCTCAGCGGGGAGCCTGCTTCCCTCTCTCTCTCTGCCTGCCTCTCTGCCTACTTGTGATCTCTCTCTCTGTGTCAAATAAATAAAATATTTTTTAAAAAATGCAAAACCTATATGAGAAAAACTTCGGAACACTCCTGGAAAACACAGTAGTCACTTTGACCAAGTGTAGAGGCATCCCTTCTTCTTTCTTATCTTGAGAGCCTAACATCATAGTGATATCTGCTCTAACTAACTGAATGCAATCCAAATTTAAAATCAATAAATGTTTTAGGGTCCCTGGTTTGCTTTTTGGGTCAGGTGTCTTATCTCGGCTCAGGTCATGATCCCAGGATCCTGGGATGGAGCCTCATGTCACCTGGGGCTCCCTGCTCAGCGGGGAGCCTGCTTCTCCCTCTCCCTCTGTCCCTTCCCCCACTTCTTTCTCCATTAAATAAATAAATTTTTAAAGAATCAGTGAATGTTTTGGTGGAGCTGGACAAGTCAATGGTAAAACTCATGTACAGAAACAAATAGACCAGACCAAGAAATCCCTGGAAAAGAAAAGCTACAAAGGACTACCACTACCAGACACAGAATGTGCTGTGGTTAAAACTGAGGTCCTGGTGCATGATCAGACAAACAGGCCAGTGGGACAGTGGTGAGGGTCCGGAAAAATGTCCAAGTACATTGGACATTTGATAAATTGTAAAGGTAGCATCTCACATCACTGGATCAGAGATAGATTTTTGGTGTCATCTGGAAAAAAAATTAAATCAGTATCTCTGACCATGCATAAAAATAAACATAAAATAGATTGGGGATCTGAATTACAAAAAAAAAAATGTGAATACGTAAGTTCTGGAAGCACACACAGGTGAATGGTGAATTCCAATGGAACCTGGTATAGGGAACAGGCTTTGTAACTGTAGCTCGAAACCAGATGCAATAAAAGAATGATTAAACAACGTACCAGGAACAGGGTCAAAAGGCACTGACAGAGATCTGAGTCAGAGATCTGAGGAAGCCGGAAAGGACGGAGGAAGGAGGCCAAGGAACACAGTGAGCCAGAAGGAGCTGGGAAAGGCCAAGGAACAGGTTCTCCTCAGATCCTCCAGAAAGGGCACAGCCCCATAGACACCCTGACTTTAGCCAGGGGAGACTCCTTGCAGGCTTTTCTTATCACAACTGTAAGATAATAAATGTGTTTTAAAGCACGCGCACACATACACACAAGGTAGCTGGAAAAACGAAAAAAATATTTACACTATTCCTAGCATATTTTTTTAAAAAACTCTTAAAAGCTGAAGGAGAAAAGACCAAAAACTGCATAGAAAAAATGGGAAACCAAGGAGATTGCCAGCCTTACTCATAATTAGAGAAATGTAATATAAACCTACCCTGGGATATCATTTCCCTTTCAGACTGTGAGAAACCAAGCAGCAGAGAATACATTCTACTGGAAATGCCATGGGTGGGGCACCTGGGTGGCTCAGTGGGTTAAAGCCTTTGCCTTCGGATGGCTAACAGACACATGAAAAAATGTTCATCATCACTAGCCATCAGAGAGATTCAAATCAAAGCCACATTAAGATACCACCTTAACACCAGTTAGAATGGCCAAAATGAACAAGATAGTAAGTAACGTAAGTAACGTGTGTTGGAGAGGCTATGGAGAAAGGGGAACCCTCTTACACTGTTGGTGGGAATGCAAGTTGGTGCAACCACTCTGGAAAACAGTGTGGAGATTCCTTAATAAATTGAAAAGAGAAAAAAAAATTAAAAAAGAAATTGAAAACAGAGCTTCTCTATGAGCCTGCAATTGCACTGCTGGGTGTTGACCCCAAAGACACAGATGTAGTGAGAAGAAGGGCCATCTGTACCCCAATGTTCATAGCAGCAATGGCCACGGTCACCAAACTGTGGAAAGAAACAAGATGCCCTTCAACAGACGAATGGATAAGGAAGATGTGGTCCATATACACTATGGAGTATTAAGCCTCCATCAGAAAGGATGAAGACCCAACTTTTGTATCAACAAGGACGGGACTGGAGGAGATGATGCTGAGTGAAATAAGTCCAGCAGAGAGAGTCAGTTGTCATATGGTTTCACTTCCTTGTGGAGCATAGGGAATAACACGGAGGACATGGGGAGATGGACAGGAGTAGGGAGTTGGGGGAAACCAGAGGGAGAGACAAACCATGAGAGACTGTGGAATCTGAGGAACAATCTGAGGGTTCTGGAGGGGAGGGGGGTGGGAGGTTGAGGGAGCCTGGTGGTGGGTATTATGGAGGGCACGTATTGCATGGAGCACTGGGTGTGGTGCATAAACAATGAATGAATTCTAGTACACTGAAAAGAAATTTAAAAAATAAATAAATGAAACAACAGAAAAAAAACAAAAAAAAAAAGCCTCTGCCTTCAGCTGGGGTCATGATCTCAGGGTCCTGGGATCAGGCTCCCTGCCTAGCAGGAAGCCTGCTTCCCCCTCTCTCTCTGCCTACCTCTTTGCCTACTTGTGATCTCTGTCTGTCAAATAAATAAATAAATAAATCTGTTTGTTTGTTTTTTTTTAAGGAAATACCATGGGTAAATACCACTATACATGCTAATGGAAATAAAATTCTACAACTTTTTTGAGGGGAATGTGGTAATGACTAACGAAGGTACACATGCATCTACTTTCTGACCCATCAACTCTACTTCTAGGAATTCACCCTGAAGAGACTCGTCTGCAATATGAAATACATGGACACAAGCTTATTGTGGCATCATTGCTTATATGTGCAAAATATTAGAAACCGCTATATGCGGAAGAGTAATTGAATAAACTGTTCTCTCTGCACAAGGCGGCACTCGCAGCTGTGCATAAGAAAATATGAGGAAGATTCCTATGAACTGTTACGGAATGATTTGCAGGTTATTTCATTAAGTAACAAAAAACAAGCACAAAGGCATATTCATAGTATGTGTTATGGGTTGAATTGTGTCCTCCCAAAGTTCTATGTTGAAGTCCTAACGCCCAGTAGTTCAGAACGTGACCTTATTTGGAAATAGAGTCATTGCCAGTGTCCTGCGTTAGGAAGAAGTCATACTAGAGTAGGTTGGGCGGGGGGGCTAATCCAAAATGACTGTGTCCTTGAGAAAGAAGAAATCCGGACAGACCGGCACACAGGAAAGCACCAAGTGAGGACTGGAGCTCTGCGGCTGCCAGCCAGGGAGCCCGCAGGAGCTGGGAGAGGGGCCTGGATCACCTTCCCTCATGCCTTCGGAGGGAGCACGGCCCTACCTACCAACACCTTGATCTGGACCTCAAGCCTCAAGAACAGAGAGAGAATGAATGTCCATTGTGCAAGCCACTGGGTTTGTAGAACTTGTTACAACAGCCGTTGGAGACTAATACAGTATGCCGCCTTTTGTGCAAAAAACCAGAAAATACTATCTGCAAATATGTGCAAAAACTAATCAGACAGGAGGGATAAACCTAAGTCTATCATTTGCTATGCACAGGGGTGTGTTGGAGAGGAGGAATGGGAAGAGGGTAGAAGGGCGAGTGGGGACACTCCTGGGAGAACACCTCCTTATACGTCTGGCTGCTAGAGTCACGCCAGTGTGCCATATGCTCCAAACAGGAAATAGCAACAAGGCCGGTAAAAAGCTTAAAATACCCAACCATATTTCAAATAAGTAACATAATGGCACTGAAGGGCAGGAAAAAATAAGGAACTTTAGACAAAGTACTAGAAATAATAACTCTACATAAATATCAAGTTTCTGTTAATTATTTTGTCCTTCGGGCGGGTAGGTTTGAAGCTATAGCTTACATATGCTCCAGGATCGTGCTTATGAAGAGCCTGCAGCTGAGAGGAACCAGGCTCAGGGCTGGGAAAGGGAGGTGCACACGTGAAAGAAGAGAGGGCTGGGATAAACTGGCGGTGTGACGTTGGAACTGGTTTATGGTTTCTAATGTGCATAGGGATAGAGCAGCAGAAACAGAAGATCTGCTCCTGGCATAGCTACGTCCATGGTGTGATTTGTGTGAGCCTGCACACATCGTCTAGCTGTGTCCCCCAAAAGCGCTTCTGACGTCCCAGTGAGGAATGTGCTCTGGCCCCAACTCTGGTTTCTAAATACCCTTTTCCACTAACAAAATTCAGGTTCCTTGATAAATAGTGATATCAACAGATTATAACCCATACAAAAAAAAAATTGGGGATCACGAGTCCATATTAATACAAGTGAATAAAAAAAACTGGGACGCCTGAGTGGCTCAGTTGGTTAAGCTGCTGCCTTTGGCTCAGGTCATGATCCTGGCGTCCTGGGATCGAGTCCCACATCGGGCTCCTTGCTCCACAGGGAGCCTGCTTCTCCCTCTGCCTCTGCCTGCCTCTCTCTGCCTGTGCTCGCTCTCTCTATATATATAATAAATAAATAAAATCTAAAAAAAAAAAAATGAAGAACAGGAAACTATTACAATAGTATTCTACCATAAATTTGCAAGAATGATGGAATTAGACTATCCCTACTTAGCAACCTTGTGAGTTGTATAATGTGAGTGAGTAAAAGTATAATGAGAAACAGGACATTTTCATACACCCTAAGTATCTCCCTGTATCATTTGTCTTCATTGCAAAGGGAAAAAGCAGTAACTTCGCGGTAGGGAAACATAAAAGGCTCCACTTGTAAAAAGCCATCAGCTGTCCCCATTATAGGACAAGCAGATATCCACGCCTCGTGCTCTGATGAATTGAGAAGGACACAGTATCACCCCTGGGCATTCCTGCCACTGATGTATAACTTGGATCTAATTCTGAAGAAACATCAAGCGAATCCATACCGAGGGGCATTCTACAAGATCACCGTCCTGTTTGCTTCAAAAACATCAAAGTCGTGGAAAACAAAGAAACACGAGTATTCACGCCAGACCAAAAGAAACTGAAGAGACATTTAGCAACTACATAGAGTGCTCGATTCTGGATTGAATCAAGGACTGATGCCGATCATAAATTTCTTTTCTAGGAAGAATATTGCGGGAACAATTGGTGAAATTTGAAAAAGGCCCTTAGATTAGGTAAGACTATTAGAGAAATGTTAATTCCCTGCTTTTGATTATTGTCCTGGGGTTAGTGAGGAAGATATCGTAGGGGAGCACACACTGAAGAGTTTGGAGTAAAGGGATGTCACGCGTGCGGCCTCCTCTGACGTATTTCAGAGGCAGAATGCCTGCACACTCACATCCGTTCATGCTCTACCATTTAAGATCATTTGTATTAAGGACAGGATGGTTTTAGCAGAGAATTCTAGTGTCTAGGACATACTGACATAAAATACTATATTTAAAAAAATATATATTATTCCTCATTTAAACTGGAAAGATAGTGGCTCTGTCCAGAAGAAAGTCTTGAATATAAGGGTGTATTGATTTAGCGCTGTTTCATGAGCCATTTCAGAGCCATAACAAAAGCCTTGTTAAAATAAATACATAAATAAAAGGCTTCACTGAGCAACAGCGCTTTGAAAGGACCCATCCCCAACACAGAAAAGATACTAAAATTAACCAGTGCTCTCCAATTCAATATACTCGTTCTGCAGTTTGGAGAAATAAAGCTAACAGCTCAACATCACGGGACCCCTTAGATTAGAATCAGGTCTAGAACTCAGGTCTTCTGACACTTTAAAAAGAAAAGCACAAGCCCAAAATAGGGTTACCTAGGTTAAGTCCCCAAATCAGTCTAAGTCTTACTACCTAACCTAACTGAAGTTTCAGCCTCTCAGAAATGTAACCTTTAAGCAGACAACAGAATTTCCTGGTGGTCACAGGCCATTTGCTCCTATTGGGAGAGGAAAGGAAAGGGACAGACCCCTTCTGGCTCCCCTTAGGAGGGCAACTTTACCTAAACAAGGCATTCTTTGCTAATAAATTCCTTCTTCCTCCCCGCCCCCCTTCTTTTTGAGCTCTCTCTGCCTTTAAAAACCTTTCTTTTGGGTGTGCATGGATGGCTCAACCCTTTAACTGTCTGCCTTGGGCTCCGGTTGTGATCCCAGGGTCCAAGGATGGAGCATAGCTCTGGGCTCCCTGCTCAGCGGGGAGCCTGCTTCTCTCTCTGCCTCTACCTGCTGCTCCCCCTGCTTGTACTCTCTCTCTCTGTCTCTGTTAAGTGGATAAATAAAATCTAAAAACACAAAAAAAACAAAAAAAAAATCCCTTTCTTTTGTTTCACTCAGCAGAGCTCCCCTCTGCTTGCTGGAAGAATGCTGTTGGATTCATGAATTGTTTAATAAAGCTGATTAGATCTTCAAGTTTACTCAGTTTCAGTTTGTTTTTTACAGATGACCCATCTGGTTTGCTCAGTTTTATAATTCTGAATTCTTCCCACAGCTATTTCCTAGCACCTTCTCTGTACCCGGAACCCCGTGCATAAGTTTAAACGTATGGTAATGAACCTCTCCCCTCTGGATTCACGACCTCTTCCTATCAGGAGAATCTGTCACCTAAGCTAACTGTACATCTCATTAGTAAGAACAAAGTTAATTAAAATTGATGCACTCAAAGAAATGTGACCTTTGCGCTAATATGCTCTACTTTTATTTTTTGTCACTGCATTTCTATTCAGGGTTTCTAATAAAATAATAAATCCAAAGAAGGGATCTCCTGAAGTCTAAAATAAGTTATCTGTGCTCCTACTCTCGGCGGAGGATAAAAGATGAAAGCCATTTTTCGGTGCCAATACTCATCTGCAATAAAAGGGATATGTACTGGGAAGCCCTTTCATACACACTCAGGACAAAGGAAAAGCTGAAAATACTGACTTTTGTGGGATGCTCACTTCAACACAGCGGGCGGTGAGCTTTTCCGAGGTTTCTTTCTGACAACCTGACAGTTCTTAGACATGAATCAAGATGCGAGCATCTCTGAGACTTCAGGGCAGCCAAGTCCGATAAAAGGCCCAGTGCTTCAGAAGGGAACCCTGGTGCCCAGAGTCTCAAGTTCCTTCTGGAATGTTCCCTTCTCAACAGCACGGCATAAACATTTAGGGCAGCCCTGGGTCTGAGTTTTCTAGGAGTTCATGAATTTCAGAGCGAAGCTCAGACTGCTGAGTTATGTTTTCCTTTATGGTATTTCTCCCCCAGGAAAAAAGAAGAAGAAAAAAAAAGATGGGGAGAAACGACTAGCACACACAAATCTAATAGAAGACTGTAATTTTCTAGGGAAAATATAACTCACATTATTAATATGAGAAGAAATGTGGCATTTTCTTGAACAATAATAGCAAAATGTGCTCATTTCAAATTTAATTTTTTTTAAATAAAGGTTTTACATGTTTTAAAATGAGACTATTTTCTGATGATACGGGATAACTACCATGCTCCTACTGCGGGAGCAGAAGGCAAGCAGAGGGCAAAGTACACTCTGACCCCCTGCAACTCTCACCCCCCTCCCTCACCCTTGCCCCAGGGGGATGAGTGTGACATTCTTCGGGACCCTGTCCTCACAAGAGCAAAGGAAGGGGAACAACAAATGGTTAACTGATAGGGACCACAGTCATATAGGACCCTAGTCTCCATCTGTTGACAAGTGTCTTAATGATTCACAAGAAAAAAAAAAAAAAAAAACAATTTTATCAATAGCTAGACCTCCAGAAACCTATAGACTCAATTTCCTGGGGCCCTGATGTCACCCTCCCCTCCGTAGGATAGAAAACCTTATATAATCAATCACTTCTCACACTTATAATGCAGCTCTTTCTGCCCACAAGCCCTGTCCCTGTGCTACGATAAAAACACCTTTCTTTGCACCAAAAATGTCTCAAGAATTCTTCCTTGGTAGGGGGCTCCCGAACCCCGCTCCAGACCACATCACTGGCTCTCACAAACGTGGAAAAAATGTAAAACCCATGAATACATGAACTGAGAAAAGTGAATGTCTGGAAAGCAAGGAAAACGCAGAGGGTGTGAAAAACTGGAGAAAGGAAATTACCTGCAAGAATCATCATCCGTTATTGTGGCCTCGTATCTTGGTCATGTTTTCTCTACAGCGGTACGCGTGGAACTTTACAGCTAACGGAGAGGCAACCAACTCAAATATGAGATCAAAGGCGGGGAGGATTTCTCACGAGAGAAATGTCACTGTGACTGAGCATTTATGTCATTTAAGTGCCAAGCAGCATACCCGTTGTCTTCATTCCCGCCAGGATCTACACAACACTCAAGCAGAAAGCCCAGTACTGCTGCCCTCGTGTGTGGACGGGATGAAACGTCGCAGGGCAGACCACCGGGGAATTGCTTCCAGACAGGTGCTAGTTCTTTCTGTGTTCCTTTCGGGTACCCCGGGGATCCTCACTGAAGAACGGAAGTTAGCTTCTCTCCCCGCCCTTGTCGCTTTGACTGCATTCCGTGTCCCCCCTCCCTTCGCTTCTGGCACAGAGGTTTATCTCCCACGCGCAGGGGCCAGGCACAGTAGAAGGATCTGGGATGTAACAGGGCAGCGGACAGGCTCACGAAGGGAGAAGAACACGCAATTAGAGAGCAGCTTGTTCAGAAGAGTTTTCTGCGGCCTCAAGAGTCCCCCAACCCTGTTATTCCGGTTCAGAACTCAAATCCGTCCTGGAAGCCAAGAGGTAAACACAGAAAGCACCCAACGTGGAGGAATTCTCCCCATCTAGGGCCGAGCCGACGACAGCAGGGCCCCAAATTGTGTACGGAGCCGCCTCAGTTTGCTAGAAACTCTGGGCTCCGGGCTATATTCCAGCCAGGACCCATGAGCACAGCCACACCGGTTCCTCGAGATTGGAAGACATCTGGGTCCTTTGAAAGTAGCCGCTGTCTTCACCTGGTCTGGGGTCTGCTGTCCCCGCTCCCCCGCCCCCTCCAGCCCTTGGCACCTGCTTCCCGGGCCCAGCTGGCGGCGGATCTGCTCCAGACCTCAGCCGAGCTCCATTCTCATTGCTGCTGCCTCTCCCATTGTGGCTGGTAAATAACGTTTCAATCTATTTTCCCTGTTTGTACACGCAAATCATTTTTTTCTAATACCCAAGCTGACTGCGGTTACTCATGCCTCCTAAGACAGACTTTAATTTTTCTCCAGAGGAAAAACACTTTCGCTCCTTCACCCTCCCTGCCTCCCTCGTCCCCGCCAGGGGCAGCTGAGGAGAGCCCTGGTGGAAGAGCAGCGGCTGGCGCTGTGGGCCCGGAGCCAACACGGAGCCTCCAGAGTCGGAACCCCAGTAAGGCTGGTGCGGGGGGAACGGAGGCCTGGGTTGAGCATGAAGAGTTCGGCGGGGGGGCACCTGGGTGGCTCAGTGGGTTAAAGCCTCTGCCTTCAGCTCTGGTCATGATCTCAGGGTCCTGGGATCGAGCCCCACATCGGGCTCTCTGCTCAGCGGGGAGCCTGCCTCCCCCTCTCTCTCTGCCTGCCTCTCTGCCTACTTGTGATCTCTATCTGTCAAATAAATAAATAAAATCTTTAAAAAAAAAAAAAAGAGTTCGGCGGGGCCAGACCCCTGGGCTCCTTGTGGGCGAGGGTGAGGAGTGTGAAATTCATTGAGGACAATGGGAATCTGGTGGAAGATTTCAATCCGAGACCCAGACTAAACTCAGCGCCAGAGATCCTTCTGGAAGCTGTGTGGAGACTGGCAGGTGCTAAGGACGGAGCCGGACGATGAGTTAGGTGTTACTTGCATGACGCGAACAAGGGCTGGTGGCGGCTGGGGATAGGGCCATGTGAGGGAGTGTGGCAGATCCCCTTTCGCCGTGCGGTTGCTGAGCCCATCCCCCACTACACAGGCGCTGAGGCTGAGGGCTGCCCTATGTCGCCTGCCCCAGCGGGCTGCCCTTGGGCAACTGAAGCCCAGACCGGGAAGCGCAGTCCCTTGGCCACTGACTCTCTCAGGCAGGGGAAGTTGCGTGCAAAAGCCCTGCTCCTTTGTTTCAAGGCTGTTCAGGGAATCACAGAATGATTTTCACTTGAGAGCTCTCTCTGGAGTTCGGCTGAAGCCAGGCTTCACCGGCACATCCAGGCTTAGCTCCCTTCCTGATCCTGCCTCCTACTATCCGTTGCTGTGTAACAAACACGCCCCATCTCTGTGACTTTAAACAACTTACTGCTATGCCTGACGGTTTTGGCCGTGGGCTGAGCTCAGCCTCCTTGATCTCAAACGCAGTTACTCTCATACGGTGGGTGGAGCTGAGTTCATCAGACCATTTCAAGGATTCTCCACGCCCAAGCCTGGCATCTGGGCTTCAGGGGGCTCTGGTCTGGCATCTCGTTCTCCATTCCGTGGTTAGCTTGGGGCTTTCTCAAAGCCTGGTGGTCCCAGGATAGTTGGACTTTTTTTTTTTTTTTTTAAGATTTATTTATTTGGGAGGGTGGGTACAGAGGGAAAGAATCTGGAACAGACTCCCTGCTGAGCACAGAGCCCAACCTAGGGCTCGATCTCACTACCTTGAGATCATGACCTGAGCTGAAACCAAGAGTTGAATGTTTAACCAACTGAGCCACCTAGGAGCCCTTGTACTTGGATTTCTTAAAGGGTAGCTGGCTTCCCTGGAGCAAGGGTTCCAACCCCCTGAGCAGAAGCTACATAGTGTCTTTTGTCTTGGTCTCAGAAGATACACTGTATCACTTCCACCTCATTTTACTGGCCAGCAGTGCCTACTTCTCCCTCTGCCTTTGTCTGCCTGTGCTCGCTGACTTGCTCTCTCTCTCTAACTAATAAATAAATAAAATCTTTAAAAAAAAAAAAAAGAATTGTGCAAGGTAAAAAAAAAAAAGAGTAGTGCAAGATCTGATATTTTATTTTTTTTGCAAGCTGACAAATTAGCCTGAATTGTTGCCTGGATGCCAGCAGAAGACACAAGACTCTTGAGTCAGAGACATCAGACTTCATTATTCACTGCAGAAGCACCAGCCAGAGCTCGATGTTGGTTGGCGTCAGTTCTACATGCCCTCCGACCCCACAGCAGGGATGCTAAGGACCCGTCATAGGTGTCGGCATTTGCCATGGGCTGAGTCGTAAGACAGGGACACAGAGTGATGGTGATGGTTCTCCTATAATCTTATATTCTGTTTGCTGTAGGGCTGAATGCAAATCTCTCACTCGAGTTGTTAATTTATTTTTCCTTTCACTTTGTGAATTGTTTCTTTGAGTATTTTGAAGCAGATACGCCCGTGGAAAATTCTCCATTCTATTTTAAGGCTTCGGTTGGCTAACCCCTATTGACTTACATCCTGTACTCATTTTCCCCATCAAGATCCTACTGGTCTTTTGGGACAAGTTGTCCAAAATGACCAGGTATCAGCCACAGTTTAAAGCTTAGCATGATTCTTACTGTGCCCCTGATTGGAAACATCCTCCCTCTGGGAGCTGAGACCCTCAGACCCAGAGAGCCTAGAACTGTGTGGGGCGGGACACAGATTCCCTCGGTGAGTCCCTAGAAGAGGTGGTGAACAAGGGCACTCCTGCTGTTACCCTTTTTTCTCAAATCCATGTATTCTACCAAAAGATAGACCAGAGGGGGACGTAATAGCATTAAAAAAGCCACTGCTTCAGGGTGTACAGTGCACCGTAAAAATGGTGCCTGTGGTGGGCACAGGAACGGAACTCACCAGCCTCCACTCACACGGTGTAACCGACGCGGGCATCTAGCTGCTGCTGTCTGAAGTCCACCATCACCCACGCCAGCCCTGCCCGTAGCCCGTGGCGCATGGTAGAGAGCCCACCCGGTGACAGAAAGCCCCACAGCACTAGGCTAACCATGAGTGAAGGACAAAGTCACAACGCTGCAGCCATCATTCTTAAAAGTATATTATACTTGTGCATGTGTCGAAGATACGTCCACGGACTCTACGTCTCGAGGTGGAGGCGCTGATTTCTAATTTAATTGCAAGGGTCCAGAAAAAAGAGCATAATCACAAACCACCTAAATGACCATGAGCGGGAGATGGGCTAAGTCTAGTGTAGTTTGCACCAAATGGAACTGACCCAACGGTGGGAATGAGTAACACGAAGCATGAAATAACACTTTCGTGTTGATGATGAAAGACAGCTAGCTGCATGATGTTACACAAACGTGAACCAGATTTGATGCTATTTTTGAGACTTTCTTGGTATTCCATTAATGCCATAAAATCAGGTATGTTCTCAATTAAATTAAGGTTGTGGATTATGTTAAAGTAAAACTATTCTCAACACTTTTTTGGTCTGCTTAAACTTTTCACTTCTGCTACAGGTAAGTTAAATTCTCCCACTGCATTTTTTCTTAATTCCAGCAGTGTTTGCTTTCTATAGTTCACCAACTTCCTCTTTATGAGTACGGTCTCCAATCTATCCATCATCAATTTTATTTTAATTTTGATAATTGTGTTTTTTTATTCCTAAAATTTCAATGTGTTTTATATACATTAAAAAAAGATTTGGAATAATTAAAGGTTTACAGAAAAGTTGCCAAGATAATACAGACTTCAGAAATACCCTTCACCCAGTTTCCCCCCCTGGAGTATCTTCTAGAGCCATGGTGAAGTTTTCAAAACTAAGACATTAACACCAGTTCATTGCTATTAACTAAACTCACGACCTCATTTGGATTTCTTTTTTTTTCTCCTCTGCAGTCCTCCTTCTGTGCCAGGATCCCATCTGGGATACCACGATGCCCTGGTCATCCTTTCTCCTACGCCCTGCCTGTTTATGATCGTTCCTCGTCCTCCCCTAGCTTCCTGTGATCTTGACAGTTTTGAGGTATTTTGAAGATTTTTCCTCAGTTTGGGGTTGTCTGAAGTTTTGTTCATGACTGGACAGGTATTATAAGTGTTGGGGAAAAAATACCAGAGCTTGTTCAAAAATGGACTAATTTCTACTCTTTGCCATAGTTTCTCCTCTTTTTTTAAAAGATTTTATTTATTTATTTGACAGAGACAGAGAGAGGCAATACAAGCAGGGGGAGTGGGGGAGAGGAAAGCAGGCTTCCCACTGAGCAGGGAGCCGGATGTGGGGCTCGATCCCAGAACCCGGGGATCATGACCTGAGCCGAAGGTAGACACTTAACAACTGAGCCACCCCGGTGCCCTCATTTCTTCCTATTCTTGTGGAACTTGTTTCCTCCTATGTTTACTGATTTTTTAAAAACAGGGATCTGCTCTTTTTTCTTGGGAAATGATTTGCCAGCGTTCTTTGAGCCTATGATCACGTGTGTTTCTGTGCCCTGGAGTCTGTACTTACCTCTGTCGAGTGCCTGGGTGTACGTGGACCTCAGACCACCCTAAATAAATACAGATTGCTGTGTTCCGGAGCACCCGGGTAATGTGAATTTGCCCATAAATGTGTGTGATTACAGCTTCTCAGAGACAGACTTCTGTTTTTCAGACTGGTTTAGTGCAAACCAAGGGAATGACCCTTGGAATGCCCTAAAGTGTGAGGTGAGGTGAATTCACATTTGATAGAGTCCTGGGAGGTTTCAGTTTTATGGGACAGAATCTCTCGTTAAAGTCCCTCTTTTGGGTCAGGCCAGGGACACTGACATTCAAGGACCAGACCCCTGTGGTCAGTGACGTGAGTCAGAAGCTTCTGGATGCTGTCCACATGGATTTCTGCCTAATGGGCTCTCGCTTTCTAGCTCCTCCCAGGGTCGATTCAATGGCTTGAACTGCATTTTCAGTCCTCTAAATAGGAGGCTTGGCCTAGACTGGAAACAGAGTAAGTTGTCATAATTATTCAGCGGTTCACAAATAGCAAGTGATTAATGGTGCGGTGACTTTGTAACGCATAAGTGTATCCAGGGATTTCGTTCTAGCTCAAAAACACATCCAAGTGTCTCATTCACCTGGAAGCAGGATGGACGAAGCAATACTACTCCAGGAAATTCTGAGTCCTATTAGCATCCAGATTAGACACCATGCCCCTCGCAGAAAAACCCGTGTAGAGCCTGGGTGCCCAGATGCGGGAGGGCCTGGCTCCGGGGGGTCCCAAACAGATCAGATGGGCCTCTCGCTGCCGGCAAAACCCGAAGGAAGAGAGAGGAGTGGTGGGGGAGCAAGGAAGGGAAGCATTTCAGGGAGAATAACCCCAGGAAGACTGCAGATGAGCGTCTCAGAGACTGTCTCCAAAGTGCTGAAAATTCTTCCAGGTTACTGTAAGAAAAATATGGAGCAAAGTGGGTGGGGCCGGGTGGGGGGGCCCTGAAGGTCAAATTGATCATTATCTGGGCGTGGTCAATCCTGGCGGACTTTGCTGGCTGGGGCAGTCCTTATTGCTTGAGGGGATAGTTTCCGTTCAAATGAGGGGAGGCTTTGCCCCCAGGGCCTTCCTCCTGAGTCAGAACACAATTTGCAGAGAACCCAACTAGAAAGTTTGGGAAACTTTCTAGGGAAAATGGAGGCCGCTGAAGCCCTTTCTCACATGCAACTTCTGCAAAGTATTCAAGATGATTTAAGTCTCCGGTGGCCCCGGAGGTCAGGGGGATGGGACTGAACGTTCTAACCTCTAATCGCTGGCTCCCTGGCAACCAGGCCCCGGCCTTAGGGCTAAAAGCCCCCTCACGAATGCGACAAAAGACACTTTTATTGCTCTCATCCCTGGACATTCCAAGGTTTTTAGGAGCTCTGTGCCGGAAATGGGAGGAAGACCCAATACGTATGTTACTATAAACCACACTATTTCTCGCAAGCAGAGAAACGGTGCTACAGTTCAGCAATGTCAAGTACCTCACATCGCTGTGCAAGAGACAGCGTGCCGGTCACACTTCTCATTCTGCAGCACTGGAACTCTGTCCCCATGCAACACGAACTCCCGGTCCCCCGCCCGCCAGCTTCTAGCCCCGTCATTCTACTCTCCGCGTCCTGGGTTTGACTGCTCTAGGGACCTCCTGTAAGCAGGATCTTCCGGTGTTCACCCTTCTGTGACTGGCTGGCTCCACTTAGCATAATGTCCTCAGAGTTCTCGGTGTGGTCGCGTGTGTCCGAGTTTCCTTCCGTTTCGGGGCTGAATCCTACGCCACCGCGTGGACAGACCGCGTCCTGATTTCCCGTCCATCCATGGACGCCAGTTGTGCCTAGCTCTTGGCTTTTGCTGCTGTGAACAAACATCTCTTCAAAGTCCTGCTTTCGAGTCTTTTGCATATGTATACCCAGAAGTGGAATTGTGGGATCACACGGCAATTTGTCACCTAACGATTTAAAAATGGCAGTTTTTGGCAAGGCTATGTTCTCCATGTATTTCAGTTTCCGATAAAGAAGGGGTCAGCTGAGTAAAAGAAAGAAGTGCTCTTACCGACCACGAGGGCGAGGGCTCTTCCGCCAGCCCTCCCTGGAAGTGCCGCAGAAACAACAGCCTCATTCTCTCTTCCGGGCCAGGACCTTGGAGAAGTTCCACTTGTGTTTTGTATCAGTATAATTTTTTACTCTTTTCTTTTAATTTCAATTTCTTTTGCTGGTATTTTCACTTGTACTTTCTGGAAGAGAAATTGCTTAGAGGATTCAGACTGCAATAATAATCCTTTTAAAAAAATTCTGAGTAGGGGACGCTTGGGTGCCTCAGTCGGTTAAGAGTCTGCCTTTGGCTCAGGTCATAATCTCAGGGTCTTGGGATCCAGACCCACACTGGGCTCTCTGCTCGGCGGGGAGCCTGCTTCTCTCTTAGCCTTCCCCCTCACCCTGCTTGTTCCTCCCCCCTCTCCGACAAATAAGTAAATAAAATCTTTAAAGAAAAATTAAATTAAAAAATTAAAAATTCCAATCAGAAGACCTATAAACCTATAAACAGAACAAACGGAGGGTTGCTGGAGGGAGGGGGGGCAGGCAAAATGAGTGCAGGGGTGTGGGAGGTACAGGCGTCCAGTAATGGAATGAGTAAGTCACAGTGAGATAGGGAACCCCAAGGGACCCCATGAAAGCCTGCTTTCTTCACTCCTTCTGCTTCTATTTTTGTCAAGACCTGCACCCTGCCTACACATGCCTTATAGGACAGATTATGTATGTCTTTGTTGTAAAGGTTAAGGACTTAAAGATTTTTTTTGGTCTTCGAGCACAATAGGTAACAGCTAGGGAGTGACTGGGCACAGTCGTCCTGAACGTTTCCCAAGACCACTGACTCCCCAGGACCCTGGCTCCAGGGTAGAAAGGGCTTCCGGAGAACACCTGAAGGTGTGTGTTCCTAGATGCCTGAGAAGACATCAGCATCTTCAATAAAAACCCCAGGCCCCAAGCAAAGAGGAGACTCACTCTCCTTTCCTTTCCAAGCCTCCTGGATACTTTGTTCCTATCTGCTCTTTCTCTGTATCTTCAGTAAGCCTTGTTCTCACTTCCTCTCAGCTCCTGTTTGATTTCTGTCCTGCTCAAAGCCAAGGACCGTCTTGGCTGGTGCTGCAGGACCCTCTCTGGGTCCTTGGACGCAGCCAGCCTGCATCAATGGGAATTAAAGGTCCAGCATAAGGAATACAGTGTGTGGCGTTGCAGTAGCGTGCTTGGTGACAGTTGGTGAGCACAGCATGACGTAGAGAGGCCGAATCACTCTGTTGTACACCTGAACTAATGGAACACTGTGTGTCTACTCTACTGCAAAAAAAAAAAAAAAAAAAAAGATCTTTTAAATTTGGATTGGAGAATTAGGGAAGCAAACGTCATTGGTTTTTAATCAACAATTGTGTTAAAAAAAAAACTATTTGCTGATTATAGAATGAGTGAAGGAAACATCAGAATGGAGACTTTAAACATTCAGGTTAATCAGGTTCTGAGAGTAACAGGTGTGCGGCCAACTCCACAGCACTGCTGGGACCTGCTTTCTGTCAGCCACTGCCTGCCTACGGTTGAGGATTAGGCTGCAGATGGAAAAGGCATGACTGGGGCACTGCTCAAAGAACGTTTATTAGGGGGCACCTGGGAGGCTCAGTGGGTTAAGCCTCTGCCTTTGGCTCAGGTCATGATCCCAGGGTCCAGGGATCGAGCCCCACATCAGGCTCTCTGCTCAGCAGGGAGCCTGCTTCTTTCTCTCTCTCTCTCTGCCTGCCTCTCTGCCTACTTGTGATCTCTGTCAAATAAATAAAATCTTAAAAAAAGAAAAAGTACATTTATTAGAACTGCTGACACCTCTCGCAGTCTCAGTGCATGTTATCTGGAAGTAAAAGTCAAGGTTCCTGCAAACTGCTCAGACCATGATGTGGGGATCCCAGAACTGCTCATGACAGTGTAACCCCCCATCCACAGCCACACAGATCAAGGGTGGAGAGACGTGTCGATTGCAGAGTAGCTGCGTTCAGCGCAGTAATGGGGGACCGTGGGCTGCGCTCTCGAAAGAAAGGAGCCCAGTGTTTCGTACCGGCCTGGCTACCCACAAACTGTCTTCCCAAGCCAGCCTCCGGCGTTGGAAGGGACACTGGAGACTCCGCAGCGAGGAAGGAGAGCTGGAAGGCAGGCAGGCAGGCAGACAGGGACATGGGGCCCCACCCAAGGGGAAAACCACCCTTAAAAGGATTTCACACCACCCTGCAAGGAGCCCTCCGCCCTTTCCCACCTGATGGGTTGATGACAAAAACCTGATTGGGTGACGGGCTCAGGGGGTTACTCAGATGGAAACGGCTCATCATAAGTCCACATAACCCCTAGACTTAGGAAGTTTGGTGGCAGCCCTCTCGGGTCCCCTCCCTCCCCGGGAGCCGTGCACTAGCTGTACTTTGCTAAGCTCTCAGTAAACCTTGCTTGGCTGCCCACCGCTCTTCGCTGGTCTCTCTCCATTCTTCGCAGCGGTGTGAGCAGGGGCCGTGGGCGCCGGAGGAAGACAAGGCCTGTGGCCGCAGCTGCGAATTTCATCCTAGTCTTGTGACGTAGGAGGAGGAACGCGTTCCGAGGTCAGGTGATAAGGGAACTGAAGGCTGGATGAGAACAAAGCAAAACGTGACACCCACCGACCTTCCCCCACCCCCGCCCCCACTCCTGAGTGGGAAACCTGTGACATTCTTTAGGAATCATGCCACCCACCTTAACGTTAAATCCTTGCTAGAGGGCAAAACGACCTTGGCCAGGGCAAGGCCTCTGGTATCCGGTATCTTGTAGGTCTTCTTTAGCATATGAGAGTTCTGTTGAAACCTCCCTTTTCCTTACTTCCCCCAGCCCCAGGGTACAGAACCTGCCTCCCCTCACAACCCCGGGGCAGCAGCTCTTCCAGCCCACGGGTCCTGTCCCCGTGCTTTAATAAACCACCATATTGCATCAAAGATGTCTCAAGAATTCTTTCTTGGTCATCGGCTCCGGACCTCACCTCACCGAACTTCACATATATTCTAGAACTTCATCACAAGGACTAAAAGAAAATAGTTCTGGATGGGTGCGATGGGCTGTGTCCCCTCAAAATTCATAAACTGGAGTAATACTTCCCTGTGACTGTTCTTGGCCTTTAGGAAGGTATTAAAGATTAAATGGGGTTGTAAGGGTGGGCCCTAATCTGATAGGACTGAGATCCGTATAAGGAGAGACCTCAGAGCGCTGGCCTGCACGGGGCCCTTGTTCTCTCTGTCTGTCTGTCTCTCTTTCTCTCCCTGGGGAAGAGGATGTGTGAGAACCATGAGAGACAGTCATCTGCGTGCCAGGAAACTGATGTCACCAGAAATCAAATCTGCAAACACCTTGATCTGGGACTTCTGCTGATGTAGGAAAGATGTCATTAGGGTTGGAAGCTGATGGCCGAGAAAGAATTCTTGAGACATCTTTGGTGCAAAAAGGTGATTTTATTAAAGCACAGGGACAGGACCCACAGGCGGAAAGACCTGCCCTGGGGTCATGAGGCACGGTGGCCCATTATATACTTCCAAGTTGGGAGGGGGCCAGGGATCGGATAGTCTCCAAGGAACTTTGGAAGCAAGGTTTCCAGGACTGTGAGGGGACTAGCTATTGTTGGGAAAAGGTGGTGTATTACTGTGTAATAAAAACTTAGGAGAACTTTTAGGTGTATATCGGTGGGTGGGCCCTATATTTAGGGGGTTTAGAGATAAAGGAAGTTTCCAAAGGAATTTTCTGTGTTAAAGTAGACTTATGGGCGGTCAGGCTAGGATTGTCCTTTGCCCTCAGCAAAGTATTAACATTGAAGCAGTTGAGTCCCCAGAGGAACGTCACTCTGCCTGTTTCAAGGACTTGGCAATGGGCTGTGTAGGTAGTAAAGAAATTTAATAATTTTTCTTCTGCCTTTGTTTCCCACATCACCATTCTCCAGCTGTGAGAAAATAAACTTCTGTTGTGGCGTACCTGTCCGGGATTTTGCCGCCCAGACTAACTAACACAGCAGGTTACCTCCTCATTACAATTTCCTTCCACAACATCCACAAGAGATTCGAAGCAGGAGGTTTTCAAAAGACTTGGGGCCCCCAAGACAATTACCACGATTATTCCCCCAAACAGTCCACCAGCATAGCTGCAACTGGCCTTGGTAAGGACAGGTTTCTATCCTCAGTGACAGTATCACGCAGGAAGAGATGGTCCAAAACATCCTGGAGATGCGCCTTCACCTGGAAATCCATGGAAGAGCCTCTCCATGGATTCTTGCTCTGGGGGCGGGAATGGCCTTGTCGTGGGGAGGCGGGGCGGACGTTCACTTGCCATTCCATGTGCTGAAAATCACCGTCGCAATCCACGCATATGTCCGCGCTGGGTCGTGCGCTGCGGGTACAAGGGTATGTTGGAAGCTGCGTCCGAGCCGAGCACTAACCCACACGAAGAGCATATTGTGAAGACTACAAGTAAGCCGGATGGAAACGGCGGTGGTTTTCCCCACCCCCATCCCCGATCTGTTCTTACTGTGTTCTCACGGCGGCAGCCGGAGTGGTTTCCTAAGAACACAAATGAGATCGTGTCACTTAAAGTCCTTCCACGACTTTGCTATCCTCAGGGAAGGAGTAAAATCCTTAATGTAGCCCGCGGGGCACAGTGTGATTTTCCCTCCCATCTGTCCAGCCTCTGCTTCTGGTTCTCCCCTTTCCTGAGCCTCTTACCAGCTCTGGGCCTTCCTACCCACGCTTCCATTGCCAGAACAATCTCTTCTATTCCACTAGATGACTTCTGCGCACCCTTAAATGTCAACCTCCATGCTACGTCCTCAGGAAAGTTTCCCTAGGGTGCTCCCCCTGCTCCCCTCCATCCAGGGCTGTCCCCTCCCTCCCCCGCCCTGCGGCACCCCTCCCCCGGAACGTTCCTTCAGAGAACCTTCTCTGTTTGTCATGAAGTGCTGCTTCGTGTCATCATCCCCTTCACGCTGGCCTCTCGCCCTCACCGCCGCTCCCCCAGCACGTCACAGAGGCTTCAACACACACACGAATGAGTGAGGGACAACCAAGACGAAGCAGCTTGGAACAAAGCTCTGAAGGGCTCCAGCATTCAGGAATGAGGTAGAGGACGCGGGGCTGGCAGAGGACACCGGGAGGGGGTGACCCAGCCTCTGGGAAGCCACCGGAAGAGGACGGCTGCTGGGAGGGCAAGAGAAGGGGCCGTTTCAGCAACAGAGACAATGTCGCATGTAGAAGGGGCAGCCAAAGCAGGGACAGAATGTCTTTGTTTCCAACTTGGTGACAGAGAGGCCACTGGGGACCCTATCAAAAGCAGTTTCAGGGAAGTGAGAGGTGTAGAAGGCAAATTTGGGGGTTAGATCCTCTTATTTTGATAGGAAATGAGAATGACAGTAAGCCTGGGCTAAGCGTCAGACCTCGGCCCTACCATTCACGAAGTGTGGGCTTCAGCAATGTCCTTGATCTCCGGGCTACTCATCCATGACACAGAAATAATAATGACACCCACCTGCCGAGTGTTGGAGAATTAGAAATAACAAATGCCCCAGATCCGGCTCAAGGAGATCCTCGATAAACGGTACCATAACCGATAAACGGTTACAATCTCGTCCAGCTTCTGCATTTAAATTCTCTCTTCTGTGAGAGTAGGTCTAACTAAATCAGTGGAGGCTGAGGTGTTTTTTTAAAAAGTTAATAAAATGCAGCTACATTTTAATCAAGCCACATTACTGTCAACTCATTAGCTTCCCCGCTAGGTAGAATGGGAGAGAAAACCACACGGACAGCAGGTGTGTGTGTTTTATAGTTTATATTTATGTAGCAAATATAGAAAACTCTAGCCATATTAGTATGTGTAATTTATTAGTATGTGGAACTCATAAGATAGTCTTAGAATCGTGTCAGTACAAATTAAATACACACAAAAAAAGGTCTTTGGTGAAATTACAGCACTGAAACAAAAAACAATGAACAAAAAAATTCTGATTCCAGGCCAAAATACTTGAACTGGATCTGCACATTGCCATGATTGCTTTCTCTCCTTGGAACTTTTATGGGTAAACTTTTAAATTTCTTCTTTGATGAGTTGAAATAACTTTGATGTGCATATCATGGTTTCTGAAAGAAACATTTACATTACACAATGAATATGGCCATATCTTTTGCTCAATAGCAAAATTTGACAAGTGTATTCAGGTTATATTAGAACATTTTTATATTTTACAATGTGTCCCCCAATTTTTACATATATGGCAGCATATGTGGGGTAAGAGTCGGTAGGATAGCGGAAACGGAATTGAGAAGAAACAACGTGAGAGACGATTGGCCACAGCAATGAACTTGAAGAATGATACCCCCCCATATTCTGTAAATACTTTCCGTGCACCTAACAGGTCCCAGCCAACTTCTGGGCAGTACGATAATACACGAGTTAAAACAAATAATAATTTTTATTCTCATGGAACTTCTATTTAGCTGCAGGGAGACATAACCAAAATAAATAAGGAAACAGAATATGTTAGATGGTGATAAATGGTAAACATTTCAGCAGAGCAGAGGGATAAGAAGTGTTTATGGTGAAAGGTGGGAGGTCGGTCTGCAATTTTAAGAAGGCAGCAAGGATAGGCCGCCCTGGGAAGGTGAGGCTCAAACACAAACTTGGAAGAGATGCAGAAATTGACCCTGAAGGAGAGATGGGTGTTAAGCATAGGAGGGATGGTGGCAGGTGGAGCAGAGTCCTGGGTCGTGCAAGCACAGCCTGCGAATCCCTAAGATGGGAGCAGAGCTGGGGGTGCTCGGGGTGCCCCGCAGGCAGGCAGCAGCAGCGGTGAAAGGGGCTGATTGTGGAGGAACAGGGCAGAAGGGAAATGAAGCCTTTCCTCTGAGCGAAACGGAGGGTCACTGCAGGACTTTGAACAGAGAAGCCACAAGACCCGGCT
>RCUC01090656.1:0-11989 GCA_003697995.1 Taxidea taxus jeffersonii | reverse complement strand
AGGCTCCCTGCTGAGCAGAGAGCCAGATGTGGGGCTTGATCCCAGGACCCGGGGATCATGACCTGAGCTGAAGGCAGAGGCTTTAACCAAGGCACCACCCAGGCGCCCCAATGTTCTTAATTTTTTAAACAACACACAAGTTCATTTTGATCAGTAGCCTGTCATCTAGTCTCAGCTTCTGATATTAGAGTTTTAAACCTGAGACTGCCCTCCAGAATAAGTAACCTCCCAAGGTCACAAGATAATTACCACAAATTTAAATTCAGTATTCCCTTGTCTAAAATATTTCAACCAAAATGGTTAAAGTGTTTGACTATATTTACTGAGTCCACAAAAATAAACATACTTCATAGCCTTTATTAAATAAGCACTTTATATGAGAAGTGAGTATGCCATACTGATTAATTAATTATTTTTTAAATTAGTATCTTCACTAGTATAATTTGTGGGGGAAGGGATGAGAGCGGAGGAATGTGTCAGTAGGACAAACCAGTATAGAATTAATTCCATGAGGAGCTGAGAGTTTTATTATGACATTTTATAATCATCATTATTATTTGTTTTTCTTTTCTCTTATGATGGAGCAGATTTCTAAGTAAATTTTTTAATCAGTGTCTTTAAGACCAAATCATATGGGGTAAATTAATCACTTCTCTGGACTTATTTTATAGGTAATATCAACTCTCTAGAACCTTAGCAAAGAAATAAAGTGAGGAGGAAGCCTCTGAAAGCAAAATGATAGTTTTCACAGACTCTTATCACAGTCACCACCATCTACCTGGTCACCCAAACTAAAACCTGGTAAGTTATCCATACTTTTCTATTTTCCTCTCCAGCCACATTCAATCAATCATTAAATCCAATGGAATCTATCTACAAAAGATCTATCTAGTTTTTCCTTCCAATCATTTCAACAACCACCATCAGCTATTAGACCAAAGGTTAAAAAATGTGGCTAGTGGACCAAACTTGATCCACAGAACATTTTTTCTGACCTGTATGGTATTTCTTCTTAATCTGAATATTTGCCAGCATTCAAAATCAAGAATTTTCACACAAAATATCCAGATTTCCAAATTATCTTGAAATATCAAAAGATATGAGGGCGCCAGGGGGTTAAAGCCTCTGCCTTCAGCTCAGGTCATGATCCCAGAGTCCTGGGATCAAGCCCCGCATTGGGCTCTCTGCTCAGCAGGAAGCCTGCTTCCTCCCCTCTCTCTGCCTGCTCCTCTGCCTACTTGTGATGTCTATCTCTCAAATAAATAAATAAAATCTTAAAAAAAAAAAAAGAAAAGAAAGAAATATTAAAAGATCTCGCCAAACCAGGCTAAAGGTAAATAGTAGCTATATCCATTGGAGAAAGCATACACACTCTGTTGGTTACAATTCTCATCTTTACTTCTCTTATTTCATTTGAGTTTATAAACCTTGATTTAGACCTTCACCATTTATTTCCTAAACTAATGCAATAACTTCCTGACCAGGCCTGTATTTGGTCTTTACTTGTTCAATCCTTATTTGGTAATGTTGGCAGATAGACTTTATAAATGAAACTTATTCATTTTACTCCCTGCTTAAAATTCTTCAATAGTCCCCCATTATCTACAAGATAGAGTTCAACTTCCTATTATAACATTCAAAGCTATTCTTTTTTTTTAAGATCTTATTTATTTATTTGATAGACAGAGATCACAAGTAGGCAGAGAAGCAGGCAGAAAGAGAGGAGGAAGCAGGCCAACCGCCGACCAGAGAGCCAGATGCGGATGCCAGATGCAGATCCCAGGACCCTGAGATCACAACCCGAGCAGAAGGCAGAGGCCTTAACCCACTGAGCCACCCAGGAGCCCTCAAAGCTATTCTTGATTCAACCCCTGTATAATGTCCATTATTATCCTATATTCAGTCAAACTGAATTGTTTATAGTTTGCCAAAAATGCCTTGATCTTTCCCATTTCTTTATCTTTAAAAATGCTTTGTCCTCTACCTAGAATGCCTATCCTTTCTTTGTCTGGCTAACTCCTCCTCTTCCTTCAAGGTAAACTCAAGTACAGTCTCCTCTGAGACATTTTCCCAGGCCCTTTCCCAACATCTCTACCTACCACTTCCAGTCAGTCTACTAGGGCATCAGTAGGGCTGATCAGCCTATAAGTGGCATCCTATGGCTATTACAGCACTGTATTATAATTACTGCTTTTTATACCTATGTCCTCCAACTAGAGTAAGCTCCTTAAAGCAGTCACTGGTAAATTTCACCTAAAAATGTAAGTAAGGGGGCACCTGGGTGGCTCAGTGGGTTAAAGCCTCTGCCTTCGGCTCGGGTCATGATCTCGGGGTCCTGGGATCGAGCCCCGCATCGGGCTCTCTGCTCAGTGGGGAGCCTGCTTCCCCCTCTCTCTCTGCCTGCCTCTCTGCCTGTGATCTCTATCAAATAAATAAATAAATAAATAATCTTTTAAAAAAAAGTAAGTAAGAAGATAAAAGTGCTTCTTCAATTATTTATACATTAGCATTAGATGAGAAAAGGAAATAACATTTGTAAAAGGCCTTCTCTGTAAAGTACTATCGCTAAGTCCTTTGCAATAAGTCATTTACAATAAAAAAGATAGGACATAACAGGATTTACAATAAAAAGTGGACAGATTTTGGAATTTTATCTAAGGCTTGGTTAAATTTTGAGTATCAGTTGCTTTTATAGAATTCTCACAATACACCATTCTGAAATCACAGCTGTCATTCAGATACTAATAAGATTTGCTTAAGATTCATTTTAGCTCATATTGTTTCCAAGTTAATTCATTTAGCATAATTTCCCCTGATTTGAAAAAAAGGGAAGAAAATAGAAAAAAAAATGCTGAAGATCAACAAACTTAAGGAAAGGTTAAAAAAAATCCTTAACAATATCCATGCAACAAAACATTCATGTAAGAGAAATCTTACAGGTAAGATTTCATGGAAAGAGAAACATTATGTAACATTTGCATAAGGAAGATTCTCTCAAACATAATTTTCAACTACTTCTGTATTTAGAAAAATAGATAAAATTATTGCAAAAGATTTACAAGGTCAACTTACCCTTTCTGTAAGAATTATAACTGGTAAAAATGCAGAACTCATAAAATCACAAATGTCAATTTGAAATAAGTATTTCAGAATCCAACACTCAGAAGCATCTTCTGTCAATTTATAAATAAAAATAAGTCAACACTTGATGTGAGGTTTAATCTTATTTCTTCCTTAATTGCTATATTAGAGAAAAAATAACTTTTTTCTTACCTTCTTGAGAAGACAAAAAGTAATGAGTTGAAACCATTTGACTGTTTGGCAGGGTATTTTCCACAGATCTGTCTATTTCTGCCTGAGTAGATCCTTCAGTACCTAGTAATGTTTTTGAGTTTTCATTATTATTTTTAGAAGATGGAGTTTTGAAAAGTACTTCTTTATGAATTCTCCTGGGTGATTCTATTTTAGAAGCCATATCTGCAAGTAAAATTAGAAATGTTTGGGTTTTTAAGATTTATTTATTTTAAAGGGAGAGAAAAAGAGCATGAGCATATTGGGGGAGGGACAGAGGGAAAGAATCTTCATGGAGACTCCCCACTGAGTGGGGAGCCCCACACAGGATTCCACATGGGGCTCCATACAGGCCTCAATCCCACAACTCAGGAGATCATGACCTGAGCTGAAATCAAGAGTTGGACACTCAACCAACTGAGCCACCCAAGCACCCCTGGAGTTCTTTAATACTTGCTTTGTTTTTTGTTTTTTTTTTTCTGATTTTATTTATTTACCTGGCAGAGATCACAAGTAGGCAGAGAGGCAGGCAGAGAGAGAGAGGAGGAAGCAGGCTCCCCGCCGAGCAGAGAGCCTGATGCAGGGCTCGATCCCAGGACCCTGGGATCATGACCTGAGCCCAAGGCAGAGGCTTAACCCACTGAGCCACCCAGGTGCCCAATACTTGCTTTGTTCTGGGCTTTCCTTTTGCTTTTTTAGGCAGACCATTCTTTGAATTTTTGTGGTCATTGTGACACTTTTTTTTTTTTTAAGATTTTATTTATTTATTTGACAGACAGAGATCACAAGTAGGCAGAGAGGCAGGCAGAGAGAGAGAGGAGGAAGCAGGCTGTCCGCAGAGCAGAGAGCCCGATGCGGGGCTCGATCCCAGGACCCTGGGATCATGACCTGAGCCGAATGCAGAGGCTTTAACCCACTGAGCCACCCAGGCGCCCTGTGACACTTCTTAATGGAAAGAACTCACTAAAATAGGGACGCCTGGGTGGCTCAGTTGGTTAAATGGCTGCCTTCGGCTCAGGTCATGATCCCAGCATCCTGGGATCGAGTCCCACATTGGGCTCCTTGCTCGGCAGGGAGCCTGCTTCTCCCTCTGCCTCTGCCTGCCTCTTTGTCTGCCTGTGCTCACGCTCTCTCTCTCTAACTAATACATAAATAAAATCTTAAAAAAAATTTTAAAAGAATTCACTAAAATATAAACTGCAGCCTGTATTAGTTCCTACTGCTAATGTAATAAATAACCATACATTCAGTGACTTAAACAGTACAAATATATTCTCTTAGAGTCCTGGAGATCAAAAGCCCCAAAATCAAGGTGTTGGTAAGGCTGTGTTCCTTCTGTAGGCTCTAGAGGAGAATCTATTTTCTTGCCTTTTCTACCTTCTGGAGGCGACCTGCATCCCTTAGCTCATGGCTTCTTCTTCCATTTTCAAAGATAGCATTCTCCCTTACTCTGACCCTCCTTCCATCCACCTTTAGCAAACCTTGTGATTATATTGGGTCCACTAGGATACTCTCTCCATCTCAGGATGCTTAGTTTAATCATATCTTCAAGTCCTTTTTGCCATGTCCAGTAACATAGTCACAGGGTCTGGTAATTAAGACATGAACATCTTTGAACGGTCATTATTCAGTCTACCACAATGCCTTTTCTTTATTCTTTTACAAGGAAGAATTTTTAAAACTATATACAATTTTATTCTCTACATTGTCTTCTTGTCCTAAGAACTATTTTTTAAAAAACTAACCTAACTGTCAACAATTCTATTGTGCTATATAGGCTTGTTACTAAGAGTAAGATACGAAATATCTCTCTATAGGATTTCATTCCTCTTAGATACATTTATTATCTAAGGAAGTGTAATATTTAAATGTCATTGTAAAAATGTATATCCCTGGGCGCCTGGGTGGCTCAGTGGGTTAAAGCCTCTGCCTTCGGCTCGGGTCGTGATCCCAGAGTCCTGGGATCGAGCCCCACATCGGGCTCTCTGCTCAGCAGGGAGACTGCTTCCTCCTCCCTCTCTCTCTCTTTGCCTGCCTCTCTGCCTACTTGTGATCTCGGTCTGTCAAATAAATAAAATCTTTAAAAAAAAAAATGTATATCCCTGACATTCAAGAAAATTGGTAAAATAGATTAATCTTACTTTATCTGTTAAAGAACCAGAAAGAGTCAAAATGACCAATATTATTTATACTATCTACAGCCTACTTTTTTTTAATATATACAAAAGGATTTATTTAAAAACCAGTAAGACGGAGCACCTGGGTGGCTCAGTGGATTAAACCCTCTGTCTTGGGCTTGGGTCATGATCCCCGGGTCCTGGGATCAAGCCCCACATCTGGCTCTCTGCTCAGCAGGGAGCCTGCTTCCCCCTCTCTCTACCTGCCTCTCTGCCTACTTGTGATCTCTGTCTATCAAATAAATAAATAATCTACAAAAAAAAAAAAGAAAGCAAATTTCTTTTAATGAAAACTCAGAATCAAACTTCAGAGGGACTCAACATGATACTTCCGTTTGTGGACTTGATACAAAAAATTGTTTGAACTGCTATGAGCAGGGGGCAAGATCCACCTTCAAATGAATCTTCAGATTGGAAAATACTGTTTCACCACCTGTTGGGATAAGTTGCAAATGGAATAATTTAGTATGGTCAGTAGCTATTTCAATGACCACTTCACCTGGATACTTTCCCCTAATGACTCTGCTGATTGCTGTAATCACCATATCCACAATAGTTGTTGTAGCCACTGTAATCATATCCTACACAACCACCTATTCTATTTAATAAATAGAACAAACTGAGCCAGTTACACAAAGAAAGGCAATATTAAAACTTACAGCAATTATTTTGCAAATTCTGCAATCTACTCCACTGTATGGTGCATAACTAAAACACATATCTGCCAGTATGAACTATTAAGTATAAAAGCCATTATTACTCCAACCTTTTTTTAAGATCTTATCTATTTTTTTAGAGAGAGAGAAACCATGCAAGCATGAGAGTGGGGAGGAGCAAGGGGCAGGGGAAGCAGACTCCCTGCTGAGTGCAAAGCCTAATATGGGACTCAGTTCCAAGACACTGAGATCATGATCTGAGGCAAAGTCAGACACTTAACCAATTGAGCCACCCAGGCATCCCTTCTCTCAAACTTTAAATGAGATAGCTCCAAAGATGGAAGAACCACCCACTACCAAAGAAACTATATTAGCCATTTGCACATAAAGATACCCAAATGCTTAGGATATTTGACAAGTACCAATCAGATGTCAGGTATTGTACTTTTTCCACTCTCTTGTAGCTTTGTTAATTTCAAAGTCAATCTTTGTCCCCCCTTCACCCTATCTCTGGTATATTATTATATAGCATATCATATTATCCAGTAGATATAGTAGAAGAAACAATAAATAGAAACTTTTTTTTAAGATTTTTTTTATTTGAGAGAGAGTGAGTGAGAGAGAGCAAAAGCATGGGAGGGACAAAGGAAGCAGGCTCCCTGTTGCGCAGAGAACCTGATGTAGGACTTGATCCCAGGACCCTGGCATCATGACCTGAGCCAAAGGCAGGCACTTAACTGACTGAGCCACCCAGGCACCCCTAAACAGAAGCCTTTTTTTTTTAAGATTTTATTTTTATTTATTTATTTGATAGTGAGAGAAAGAGAGATTACAAGTAGGCAGAGAGGCAGGAGGAGAGAGAGGAGGAAGCAGGCTCCCCGCAGAGCAGAGAGCCCCATGTGGGGCTCAATCCCAGGACCCTGAGATCATGACCTGAGCCAAAGGCTGAGGCTTAACCCACTGAGCCACTCAGGCACCCCTAAATAGAAGCTTTTTAAATCCTAAAATCAGATACATCTTTCATATCAACTGAAAATTCTGAATGATTGAGAGCAACCCTTATTGGCTAGTAATTATAGGATATTTTATATTTTAAAGTATATTATTTACTGATTTATTAGAATGTATTTTGTAAAACAAATATAGATAATAGTAAGTTCAAACTATATTCTCGACATCATTATTTAAGTTATTTTAACAATTAAGCAAAGATTGACACATTAAAGTAATGTTTTATATGTTTATGTTGGCTCAGTAGAGGGAAATAGATATTTTAAGTAGAATATAAAAGTAAAAAATTTCAAGATATTCTCATTCAACTGTTAGTAAAATACATGCTTCCATGAGTATACAGAGGTACACGCTTGTTTGCTCTTTTAGACCCAATAACAGCATAAAGTTGTGCTGAGAAATCAAATTAAAATCAAATGTAAATTGTATTTTGGATTTCATTCCTATGCTATGAATGTGTATGGCAAAGGCAAAATTACATGTTTCCTTAATTTGGTGATCTCATGAGGGGCGCCTGGGTGGCTCAGTGGGTTAAAGCCTCTGCCTTCAGCTCAGGTCATGTTCTCAGGGTCCTGGGATCCAGCCCCACATTGGCTCCCTGCTGAACAGAGAGCCTGCTTCCTCCTCTCTCTCTGCCTGCCTCTCTGCCTACTTGTGATCTCTGTCTGTCAAATAAATAAATAAAAATTTTTAAAAATTTGGCGATCTCATGAAAATTGACATCCTGCTTCAATAAGTGCCATAAATTTCTGAGAAGGAACTCAAAAAATTATAAATCTTATCACAGCTTTTTTTACAGAATACATAAATCTATACTGGCAGAGAAAAATTTTATATTATCCAATTGATAGTATGATCATTAGGGAAAATTAAAAAATAAATATCAAGGCTGATATTTATTTAAGTAAATAAATATTTATATTTTATTCAAATAAAATATTCCTGATTTTTCTGATTTTATGCTACATATTAAATATTTAAATGATTTGTACCTTTAAATTAAATATACCTAAGTTCGAATTAGGAATGAAAATGCACATGTACACCTTTCTGAGAAGCTTCATTTATAAAGAGTATCTGGGGTGCCTGGGTGACTCAGTTGATTAACTATCTGACTTGGGCTCAGGTCATGATCTGGGAATCCTGGGATCCAGCCCTGAGCTGGACTCCCTGCTCAGTGGAGTTTGCTCCTCCCACTCTCTCTGTCCCTCTCCCCTGCTTGTGCTCTCTCTCTCTCTCAAATAAATAAATAAAATCCTAAAAAATAAAAAAATAAAAATAAAAAGAATTATCCTTCCCCAAAATTAATTGAAAAAAATTTTAATTTGTACCATGTCAAAATTTCCCACATTTGTATTGTTGGATCATAAATTCATGGGCATACCTTATCTAATAGCCATTTATTTTAAAACAATTCAATTTTCAAACATAGTTTAAACTGATCATTTGATTGAATTAACTAATCAGAGTAAAAGGGGAAAAAAAAAAGTTTTAACAAGTCCTAGCCTGAAATATAGTATTCAGGTAAACTGTAGGATTTACTTCTCAGTTACTTTTTAAGATAAGATAAGAAGAGGAAAGTATCAATGCAGTTCTGAAAAGCACTATTAAAGATTAGTAAGAGAATTATTCAGTGTCTAATTTTGCACTTTCAATTATAAATTTAACATAACACTTTGATGCTGTCATTTACTTGGCATTGTTCAAAAGATGAAAGTCCCAAGTAAGCAAACGCGTATCAGTAATTTAATAATGCCACTTGTGGACATTAAAGTTAAAAATCAGCAGTTCGGGGCGCCTGGGTGGCTCAGTGGGTTAAAGCCTCTGCCTTCGGTTCAGGTCATGATCCCAGAGTCCTGGGATCGAGCCCCACATTGGGCTCTCTGCTCAGCAGGGAGCCTGTTTCCTCCTCTCTCTGCCTGCTTCTCTGCCTACTTGTGATCTCCATCTGTCAAATAAATAAAAATTAAAAAAAAAAAAAAATCAGCAGTTGGGGGCCTGGGTGGCTCAGTTGGTTAAGTGTCTGCCTTCAGCTCAGGTCAGGATCCCAGGGTCCTGGGATGGAGCCCTGTATCAGGCTCCCTGCTCAGCAGAAGTCTGCTTCTCCCGCTCCCATCCCCCTGCTTGTGTTCCCTTTCCTGTGGTCTCTCTGTCAAATAAATAAAATCTTAAAAAAAAAAAAAAAGATTTACATTAAAAAAAAGATTACATTATGCCTTTCTTATAATTACTTATAAACAGAATTTTAAGTCAAATAAAATAATGAAGAACTTTTCATATTTAATTGTATTTGGGAAACCCATTATTTAAATAAGTTCAATTGGAGTCCTTTTATAAAACACTTATTAATATTTTAATATAAATAACTTCCCTAATTTATCTGTTTTGTAAATTCCTATATCAGTATATTAGTTTTTCTGTAAATCTGGTTATCTCGGGTCTCAGACTTTCATAAATGTTGATTTAAGATCAGTAATTCATTTTTCATGCACCCTTTCTGAGTAAGGCAAATTTTCATTTGCTATTTCCTAAAAAAGTTGTTGAAATTATCTGAAAATTTTGGCTGTTGTAGCTATTTCTCCAACAGCCAAAAAATAGGGCCTGTGTCTTTATCTGAATTTTTTTTAGTATTCCTTTTTAAAAACAAATTTTACATGATCCCAGGTTATTTTCTATTTAATTAATACTATTTCTATTTAATTAATAGTATTTTGGAATAATATACTTTGTTTATATATAATGACATATCTTTTTTAGAAACTTAAAAGAATTTCTGAATATTTTCACAAAAGTCCCTCAAAACTAATTATCATTGCAAAATTGCCCTATTCTCATTTGATTATTCTTGAAGTTTTCATATTTAGAAATTCTCTTAGCATCACAAATGAAATAACAAATAAATTCTACTAAAGTGATATTCAGGCTGTCCTTGAGTTTCTATACATATGCTCTAAAATATTTTCATATATCTATATTTTGAATCTTCTTTATTTCTGGGCCTGAAGTTGTTTTGCTTTATTTTAGTCTCACTTATTCTTCCTAATTTCTCTAATTTGCTTTTTCATAAATATTCCTTTAGGAACTAAAAACTGTCGAACAGGGACGTCTGGGTGGCTCAGTGGATTAAGCCGCTGCCTTCGGCTCAGGTCATGATCCTAGGGTCCTGGGATCGAGTCCCGCATGGGCTCCTTGATCGTCAGGAAGCCTGCTTCTCTCTCTGCCTCTACCTGCCTCTCTGCCTGCTTGTGTGCTCTCTCTCTCTCTCTCTCTCTCCTTCTCTCTGACAAATAAAAAAAAATTTTTTTTAATTAAAAAAAAATAAAAACTGTCAAACAAAATAACTTCCTCTTTAGCCTTTGGCATCATGTCTTTAATATTTTTAGTCATTAAAAAGCATCACAGGGGTGCCTGGGTGGTTCAGTGGGTCAAGCCTCTGCCTTCAGCTCAGGTCATGATCTCAGGGTCCTGGGATCGAGCCCCACACCGGGCTCTCTGCTCAACAGGGAGCTTGCTTCCCCCTCTCTTTCTGCCTGCCTCTCTGCCTACTGGTGATTTCTGTCAAATAAATAAATAAAATCTTAAAAAAAAAAAAAAAAAGCATCACACCTACCTACACCTTTCTCATTTAGAAAAGGGTAAGACTCTAAGTCTACATTCTGATTAAGGATATTAAGTAAAGAGCTCACATCTTGGAGAATATTAAGAAATGATATATATCTTGAATTCTGGAAATTCAAGAAAATCAACCATTTCTGATGGAAGTAAATGTGTTTTCTTCTGAGTTTGCAACAGTGTTGATCTCTTCTTGTGAAAGGCTATCTGTCATTCTAGGGTTCAATCGTTCCTATATTATTGGCCAGTATTTATGGAGTTTCTAATCTATCCATCACAGAGACATCAGAATGGAGATGTGGGAAAGTCATGTTACATAATTCTTTACTTAAAATAGAATCCACAGGGTTTTAATCATAGGAATTGCTAGATACCTAGACATCTAGATCTAGAAGTATCCTCTGATATTCTGCCCTCTTCCATTGTCTACTGTTGAGCTCCCAGAATTGACAGAAAACCATTCAAATGTAGTTATACTGGGATGTTGTTAATGAGCTAAAAAGTTAATGTAAACGAGCAAAAAGAAATCTTCATTTACCAAAATAGAAAGTCAAAGGACATCATCTAGTATAAATCAAAGCAGAACAACATAAAGGTTTTATTTAGAAAATAGAGATAAATACTAAAAGAAATTGGCTTAAAAAGGAAGAAAGAAGGAAAGAAAGGAAGAAAGAAAGAAAGATAGGTAGATAGATAGATAGATAGATATTACTGTCCCTGGAACAGAGGTGAGAATAGAGGGAAAAACTGTTTTTGTTTAAAAAGACCACAAAAAAAAAAGCCTTAGTACTATTTATATTTTTAAACCTGTTTACATATATTACTTCAATAAAAATAAACACTTATCGCAAACTATCTTAAGATCTTCTTGGAACATCTGTATATCTCCAATAATTCCTTCTTCCTTGGTATTTTATTTTATATTAAGATCTAAGTCCCAGAGTAAACCAGAAATTAATAAAAGGGTAGTTAATAAGGTTATTGTTGATTGAGTATTTTGAGAAACATGGATTTCTGGACTTTTTCATCCAGTTTGTACTTATAAAAATAAATTATGTTTAAAAAAATTAATTATATTAGGGGCATCTGGGTAGCTCAGTCGGTTAAGCATCTGCCTTCGGCTCAGCTCATGATCTCAAGGTCCTGGGATCAAACCTCACATCAGGCTCCCTGCTCAGCAGAGTACCTGTATTCTCCTTTTCCTCTGCTGCTTCCCTGCTTATGTGTGTGCGCTCTCTCTCT
>RCUC01090652.1:0-14108 GCA_003697995.1 Taxidea taxus jeffersonii | reverse complement strand
TATGATATCTCCTGAGTCACTGGTAAGAGAACACAACCTTGTCTTATCTAGCCCGGGAATTTTGAAAATGCTCAGCTTTATACATAAACTCCTAGGTTCTCAACACATTTCATAAAAGTGAGTGTTATTTGTTACGGTTCGGGTGACATTTAAATGGTCACCATTCTAATGAACACTTACATTATGATTTTATCCTTTCTTTTAAAAAGTCATGCTTGAATATATTTATCGAATGTTCAGTGGACTATTATTTCGTTTGTCTGAAATCTTCTATTGAGTATATATTCATTTTTATGTGTGATGGAATTTGATGTTAACGATTTCAAACAGGAGTAAATTTTGAATTCAACTTGGATTCTTCCATGGCTGTGCATTTTTATTTTATAGATATTTAGTGAGCATCTGTATGTTTTTGGTGCTATGGGCCATACTGAGATGGATGTCTTGCCCACAGTTACCATGAGGAGGCAATTAGCAGGCCCAAGTGCATCAGGTTTTCACTTCTGAGGTAGAGTTCCTGGCAAAGGCTTTAGCACATGTTTTGGAAAACACAATTAGTATATAAAGTCTGATGAGATTTGGCATGTAGGAGGGTACCTGTGGTATGAGCAAAGGCCTGCAGTGCCATGGGAGTGAAGGGCGATGATGGAAAAGCACAGGATATCAGGAGGCAGGCAATGGGAACAGGTAATGCTACAACTCATCACCTAAAAACCACAGATCTTTCGTCCGTAGAATGAAAACCTAGTTTCTTTGTCCCTATGGCAAAAGATCACTGGACTTGGGAGTCCCGATTCCACCACTAGCCATGTATAAATGTGACTTGGCCTCTTTGGACTTGAGAATGGAGGTGATGATACCTACCTCACAAAATTAACATGGGCGCTCAATAAAGCAACACATCAGCAAATACTGTGCTAGCTGTAACATGCCAATAGAGGGTAAGGGGCCAATAATCATGCATCCAGATCGTCAGCTTTGTTAGCAGCCATGACTGGTTGTGTTTGGAGTCAACTAAAACTTCCTCCAGATCTCTCTCAGTTATAGTTGCATTTGACTGCATGCCACAGAAAACTGGTTGTGGTGGCTTACCCAAATAAGACATTTATTTTTCTCAAATAACAAGAAGTCCAGAGGAAGCCAGTCCCAGGCTGGTGCAGGGCTCAAATCCAGCATTAAGGGCTCAGGCTGCTTCCAGATTCCTCTCCACCCTTAGGATGTGGCTTTCATCCACATGGTCACAAAATGTCTTAGATTGGGTTCCTCCAGGAGTGCCTGTGACAAGGATTCATCTGTAAGTAGTTGATTTGGAAGGTGATCCCGAGATAGAGTAGGGAACTGAAACGGAAAAGAAAACCAAATCCAGGGTGTGTTAATGAGTGGGTTACTGTTTTGGATCACTGCTGTTCATGCAGTCCCATTGGGGACCTCAGGGAGCTGTCTGCTCCCAGTATATGTAGCTCATGCCTCAAAGATCTCACCTGAAGGCCAGAGAGCTCAGATATTTATGCACCAACTCCCATCTGTCATTGAGGGCTGCCCCCAAGTTCACTAACTCTGGCACTTTCAACCTGCCACACATAGGCTACCATGATCCTGTAACCAACAAAAGCCCTAGGAGTTACAGGAGCTTTCAGGAGGGAAGCCCGTGTTGAATACAGGAATGGTGAGTGTCGGGGTCATGGGCCAAACGCTGGCAACACCCGCTACATGAGACAACTGCACCTTCAGCATCATGTCTACATTCCAAGCAGGAGGAGAGGTAGAGGGTCAAAGGGCAAAGACACATAGCAGCTGAGTCTACCTTTTTATCAAGAAGATAGCTTTCCTGAAGCCCCACCTGACTCCTGTCACTCCACTGCCAGAGCTGGATTACATGGCCACCTGCTGTCACTGTAAGAAAGCCTGGGAAGAGGAGTATGTGTATTTTTTAACTGGGCACGTTGCCTTAAAGGGTTCTATTAGGAAGGAAGTAGGGATAGAACACAAGTTGTAGGCAACTGGCAATATGCAACAAGGTCATCCTCACATGAATTAATAGGAGCAAAATAGGGTTCTGTAGGGGATAAAGTTGCAAGCCATGTTCCTTGAAGATACTCACATGCATCAACAAAACAAGAATCGGAAACAAATCTTAAGTCTAAATCTTCAAGCCATCACTTACATTGTCTCCAATACACAGGGCTCAAATAGATAATAGGATTTTCCTGGGGCATCATTGTCTTATCTTAATCTAGTTCATTAACAGATGTGGACTGACCACCTGCTATATGCCAGGTGCTCCCAGGGGCCAGGTTCTCCACAGTGGTGGTGATTGGCGGGTGGTATCTTTAATCAGGGTCAGAGAACCCTCTCCAAAGCAGGCATTGGGCTGAGACCCAACTGATGAGGGCCCGGACATTCAAAGGTTAGGGGAAGGGGCATTCCAGGCAAAGGAACGAGCAGTGACAAAGCTCCTAGGGATCAAGTTTGGCCTGTTAGAGAAAGAAAAGAAATAGGCTTGCATGGCTGGTGAGGCGAGAGGGAGAAGCAAGCAGGGACCAGAAATACGGTTAAAAGCCTTCAAACCTGGGACACCTGGGTGGCTCAGTGGGTTAAGCTTCTGCCTTCAGCTCAGGTCATGATCTCGGGGTCCTGGGATTGAGCCCTGCATTGGGCTGTCTGCCCAGCAGGGAGTCTGCTTCCCTTTCTCTCTCTGCCTACTTGTGATCTTTCTCTCTCTCTCTCTCTCTCTCTCTCTGTGTCAAATAAATTAAAAAAAAAAAAAAAAGACTTTAAAGCTTGTTTTGGCTGGCCCCAGAAATGCATTTTTTTAGTGAAGTAACCTAATTTGGAAGAGGGGATTTACATATTTAGGGAGGAAAGTTTGATCATTCAATAGCACTATTTTGTCCTGAAGTCATCTGCAGCTAAAGAAACAATTGTGCTAATTTTCTTTAAGAAATTAAACTCCTTCAGGGTTCCTTAAATTCCAATCATGTTCGTGAGTTTTCATGTTTTTGCTGGAACCTATTGATTAGGAAATATATATGTAAATATACATATGTCCCTCCATCTGCCTGGAAGATCTGCGGCTACGCCACTGTGCTTATTCTTCCCGACAGTTGGGAACTCTGCTTTGCCTCCTGCTCAGCTGTGCGAAAGGGAGGACTCGAGTGCCCTGAGTGGTGATAAATCAGCCTTTGAGGGGCCTCCTTCAGATAGAAGAGCCACCCCCTGGGAAATAGTTTGTCCCTAAGCAGAAGGGAAGTTCATCAGTAGAAACTCTTCTGTGCAGTAGTTTTGCCATGTGAATTCCATTGCTCTTTCAGAAACCACCGGCAGACAGTTGGACCATGCCTGAGGCTACTCCACTCAGCCCCTTTGACCCCTTGAGCACCACAGGCCATGCCTATTCAATTTTTCAACAAATGTTTCTGGCACGCAAACTAGGGATGCTACCACAAGCAAAATCAGAGGTGATCTCCACTCTTGGGAACTCACAGCCCATGGGGAGACAGAGCCTATTCAAATAGTTACACAAAAGGTATATAATTAAAAACTGAGATGTGCGTTAGAAAACGATTCAGTGAGAGCCAAGAACAAAGAAGCCTAATCTAATCAGAGGCCAGAGAAGAATTCCCTGAAGGAGGAACACTTGAAGCAATAGGCACAGCTTGAGGACTTATTACGTTCCTATTCCTGAGCAAGGAACTATGGATTTAAGTCATGGATTGTACTTAGAAGGAATTTGTAGCTCTGTGGAAAAGGTAAGATGTTTCTGCAGTAAGCCACCTGAAGGTGCTAAATAGATTAGCACTAGATAATAAGTGCAGTAGAGCTAAAGATGAAAAGTCAGTGGTAGCAGACGATGGGCAATACTTTGTGGCTGGGGGGAGATTTCAGCTAGACACAGAAGGACAAAGAAGTCATGGATGCAAAAGACATGGGTTAATCTGATCACAGAACTCAGGAATCTTTGAAGGTGTCCTAGGAATGAGGCAGAAAACAAATCCAATTTCTTGACCCTCCAGTATCTGCTCAGCATCTGTCTTCCAAGTTTATCATTTGAGGACCCTTTCAGCCCCTTAGAAATACACTAACATATCCTTCCTTTTATGTTATAATTATTCTTTCCTTGCCAGCTTGTGACCAGGTTGAGAGATGGCATCGTGCTTTAGTCACCTATCTTTGTGGCCCCTAGGGTAACACATTTCATATAGAAGAGACAGTAAATGTTTGTTTGATTTAATGCAATTGGAGGGGTGAAAGTCTCATGTTATGGTATATGACCATGACCATCGGTCAGTTTGGGACTTAAGGTTGAGGGCTTATGGGGGTGTGCCTGCCCTTTCTCCAACAGCACTCTCTTCTTTGGTGGCATCACCCTCTTTCAAAGTTTTAAATGCCATTTTCATACTGGTGACTCCCAAATGAATATTTTGGGCTCTAAATGCTCTCTTCCAGACTCGTGGATCTAACACCTCCCTACTTTGCATCTCCACTTGGCTGGGCATCTCTAAAAGACATCTCAAAATTAATATACCCAAAACAGAATTTTTTATTTCCTGCCTGATAGCAAAAGAATACATCAGTTTCTACCCCCACCATCTTCTCTCAGCCAATGGTACCACCATCTACTCATTTGCTCAAGCCAAAAACCTGTTGTCATGCTTGAGTCAATTTGCCTCACTCTTCCTATCCAGTAGATCAGTGCGTTCTATTGTCTCACTTCAATATGTCGGTATCTAATTCACCCACTACTCTCTACTTCCATTGGCACCATCCCAGTCCAAGACACTATCACCTCTTGCCTATGTTATTTGAGGCTCCTCTGAGCTCCCTGCTTCCACACTTCTCCCCAGCTCATCCATTCTCCACACTACAACAAGGTATAGGAGGTAGACCCTTCCTGAGCTCCTCACCTGCTACTCCAACTCACTCATTACCCCCTAGTCATCCTGTGCTCCTTGCTGTTCCTCAAACACAATAAGCTTTCTCCCACCTCAGAAACCTCTGGTCTTGTTCCCTCTTCATACAGTGATCTTCCCCAAGATGGGCCCTTCACTGGCTTCTTCCTGGTGTGCAGATCTCAGCTCATTTGTCCCCATTCGCAAGAGGCCTCCCTGACCACACCACAGAAGGTCCACTCATGGCTGGAGTTAGAGTTGGAGTTACACAACTCCCTTTTATTATCATCACAGTTTTGGTCACTGTCTGCCTTAGTCCATTTGGGCTTCTAGAACAGAATACTACAGACTGGGTGGATTAAACAACACACATTTCTTTCTCACAGGGAGGCTGGGAAGTCGGAGATCAAGGTGCCAACAGACTGGGTTTCTTGGCTCACAGAAGGCTGTCTTCTCTCTGTGTCCTCACAAGGTGGAAAGAGGTGAGGGAGCTCTCTAGGGCCTCTCTTATAAGGGTACAAATTCCATTCATGTGGGCTTCACACTCATGACCTAATCACCTCCCCAAAGCTATGCCTTCTAATACCATCACATTAAGGGGTAGGTTTTAACATATGAATTTGTGGGGATACAAACATTCAGTCTACAACATTATTTGATATTAATTTTTTATGTCTTTGTTTACTTGTCAATCAGCAATTTTCCCCAGCTAGAGGATCAGTTACATGAAAACAGGGACCTAATCTATCTTATTTCCTATTTTATTTCTGGCAACTAAAACAGAGCTTGGCACCAAGGTTGGCAGTCTCTAAACATTTGTTGCATGATTGATAAAGATGGATGGGTGAATACTGAATAACTGTGTGAACTTAAATCACTTAGCATCTTTGCCTCAACTTACCTCCTTCCTGGATGTAGGTTGAAGGTATTATATTCCTGTGTCCCCTGAAACACAAAGGTGGTGGTTGAGATAAATGGGAAGGCTGAAGGCTTTACCACTCATTATGAGAAAAATATTGAAGTATATGGGCAAGGAGCCATTTGAAAGTGGCAATGACAGTCTAATGGAGAAAGAAATTCATTTGTTTTATTACCCGTGAACCTCCTGGGGACTGTGTAAGATGGGGGAAAATGAAATGTACCCATTTGTAATATAAAAATTCATAAATACAGCTTACATTAATTCAAAGTAGAGTAATATTTTGTTTATCTGGCATCAATAGGTATTTTGCTAAGTGTTTTTGTCTTTTTAGATAGTTACTGTTCCCATTATAAGTAGACTTTTTTCAATCTGACTCTTTTAATGGAAATAGTTTTCAAATGAATTTCAGTGCCACTTTCTCAGCACACTAAACAAAGCCTTTTTTGCCACTAACTTGGGGACATCATTATAAGCTTATATTATTATATTTGGGTATCAAATAGTGCCATACTCCGAAATCACAGAAATGTAGAACTATTATGCTTTCTGGGATCTCTAGTTTTTCTCTCTTCTCTCATCGACTTTAACAAGAAGGGTAATTAGCACCAGCAGACTGGTTAGTGAGGACCCTGCCCAGAGTGATAAGCAAGAGGAATGTGGTCCCTGCTTTCCTGGAGCCACAGTCTGCTGGGGAAGAGTACAGTGAACAAGTAAGGACGACAAGAATCTCAAAGGCCTTCCCTGGTGCTTGGGAAAGGCCTCCCCAAACAGATGGCATTTAAGCTGACTCTTATAAACAAGTTGTTTAGGGGAAGTGTGCTCCCAGAAGATGGGGAAGCTTGTGGAGGGCCTGTGAACCCTGAGAGCCAAGGTGCATTGGAGCAGAGGGAAGAGGACCAACACAGCTCTACAGGTCACAGGGGCCAGAGTGTGGACCCCGCCTCCCCGAGGGCCAGGCTAGGGATTTGAGTCTTCATTCTAAAAACAACATTTTAAAGAGAGGAGTAACATTTAAAGAGAGGAGTAACACAGTAGCATTATACCTCAAGATGTGTGTTATAAGAAAATTAAGCACCCACTAAGCCCATGTGTGCTTTCACGCGTGTTTTTGGTGTTTTGATTCAGACGAAGTTAAAATAGTTCCACAGTTTGTCCATCCTCCACAAACCATGGAGTTGCCAGATGGTGTTCAGGGTCACAGACACAGCTCAAAATTCAAGAGGTGGGTATTCAGGCTTGGAAAATGCAGGTTTCAGAAAGGAACCTCATTCCTGGAGGCCTGTTGCAGTATTGTTCATGTTAAGAGTCCAGTTTAATTCACTTCGACGTCATCTGAACCTTCTGTTATAAGGAGAGGTTTGTTAGGGTGGGTGAACAGGCGCTAGGAACAGAGGCCTGCCTGGCCTCAGGCAAGTCTCTTCCCCTCTGGACCTCAGTTTTCTCGCCTCAGAATAAGATGCTTAAGGGCCCTCCCCCAACTCTTGGCAATGCTGAGAGACAGCTAGCTTGGAGGCAGGAGGTTCAAAGGGGTTCCCACCACCTATTCACCAAGTAACCCTTAAGTAACTTCTTTGGACACCACTTTACCTGTTTATGAAAACCCTACCTCAGGGGCGCCTGGGTGGCTCAGTCGTTAAGCATCTGCCTTCAGTTCAGGTCCTGATCCCAGGCTCCTGGGATGGAGTCCCACTCCGTGTCAGGCTCCCAGCTCAGCAGGAAGCCTCCTTCTCCCTCTCCCATTCCCCGTGCTTGTGTTCCCTTTCTCGCCGTCTGTCTCTCTCTTTCTCTGTGTGTCAAATAAATAAATGAAATCTTAAAAAAGAAAAGAAAACCCTACCTCACTGGAGTGTTGGGAGGGCTAAAACAGCTGGCACAGAGAAAGCAGTCAGGAAATATTAAGATCACTCTGTAACCGTAGAGCTTAATATCTGACGGCTAACGTATTAGCCCAATAAAATAGGACAAAGAATTTGGAAGTGAATGTTTCCTCCAGGAAAAAAAGATGCCCCTTATGAATTAAGAACCCATGCTGCATATTATATTTTTCTGTATTCTTTTGAGACTTAGTAACATTTTGGAAAGCATCTTGCACCATCCATCTGTCCAACATTTGTGCTCTGGATTATCTTTCCTCTAACAGCTTGGCCAACTCTGTTTTGCATGTGTTCAGTGCTGCTATCCCTGGTCTATCTATTCTGAGCATGTTATTAACCTGGGCTTGCATGTATCAGTATAAATTCTGCTAAGAGCCAATGTTGTCTTAATTTCTGAGCATCCAAGCGGAAATATGCTTGCATGATTTCTTTGTGCTCTCTTTGCAGTCCCCAAGGTTGTTAATAACAAGTCACATACCCTCTATTTTTCTTAATTATTTTTAAATAACTGGGTTTTAAATGATAAGTTGAATGCAAGCATATTATTTTAAAATATGAACAGTATAGAAGGTTTTTAGGTTAAAAAAAAATCTTTTCTTTGTTTCCCACACCCTGCTTCCTGGTTGTACTCCCTGTATATTAGCAGTAATTTACACCTTCTTCCAGAAATGTTCTCTCTTCCTCCCTCCCTTTCACTGTATATTCTACGTACTTGTTTTCAGTTTACACAAATAAGATTATACTCTCCTTCTCTCCCACCTTCCTTCCTATATGTATCTTCTATGATTGTGTTTATTTTACCCAAGTGGAACCATACACAAATGGAACTGTTCACACCCTATATCTTCGACATTTTCCTGTAGGAATACCTATATTCTTTTGAGTGGCTTTCTGGCATCCATTAATGGAACGTACCCTTAACCAACTCCTGCTGATGGGCATTTTTGATGTGTCCAATCTTTTGCTCTTATAGACATTTCTGTAACAAATATCTCTGGGCATATATCTTTGCACACTTGAGGGACTTTATCTGTAAAATAAGTTCTTAGAAGTTTTAAAACCCAGCATAGCGTCCTCCAATATGTTCACAAAGCCATAAGCTTGTCACTGCTAATGTCAGGCCTTCGAAAAGAGGTCCTTCTATGGAGTGGCTATCTTATTAGACAACATAGGTACAATCAATACCTTGAAAGGTATCATTAATCTTTATTGTAAGATAGGTGATAATATGGCGAAGTCCTTAACAAATCTCCAACACCCCATAGTTACCTGAGAGATGGTGGCTATCAGTCATGTTGCCTTTATCCTTGTGAACAACCAGTCAAGAATTTATCCCCAAGGCCTGAGGCCGAATGTAACTAGTGTCAGTGGGTTGGCACAATATTAGGAAACTTTAGGTGGCATTGTTTTTAGGCATTTATTTAATAGGAATGCCTGGTGGGACAGGAAAAGTCCTTTTTTTTTTTTTTAAGATTTTATTTACTTATTTGACAGAGATCACAAGCAGGCAGAGAGAGAGAGAGAGGAAGGGAAGCAGGCTCCCCGCCAAGCAGAGAGCCCGATGTGGGGCTCAATCCCAGGACCCTGGGATCATGACCTGAGCTGAAGGCAGCGGCTTTAACCCACCGAGCCACCCAGGTGCTCCAGGAAAAGTCCTTTTTAAGTAGTAAAGGAAAACCTATAAAGCATTATGCTTCCATATTAGAAATTTTCTCTGGTTAATTCTCCAGGAAGCCTTGACTTTTTCAACAACAAAAATCAATCCATCGTAGGTAGGTGTTAATCTGAACATTGGGAGAAAAGGAATTGCCAATTTAGTAAAAGCAGTGTTGGTTTCAAATTTGGCAAGTCATGAGAACATGATTTGAGGAACCCTGAGCCAGAGACTCATTCATTCACTCAACAACAAAAAAAAACATTTGTACCCTGTTAGGTACCAGGCAGAGCTCCAGGTTCCAGAGGGTACAATGTAAACCAAACAGATACAAGGCCATGGCATCTTGGAGAAACCTCTTGCCCTTCTTGGACTTTACCTTCCACATCCTTAAAGTAAGCTGCCTGACCTGCAATACCTCACTGGCCTACTACCATGTCCCAACCAGTGGGCACTGAATTCGTTTCCTTGGGCTACTAGAACAAATTGCCCCAAATGTGGTGGCTTTAACACAAGAGGAATTTATTCCCTCACAGTTTCGGAAGCTAGGAGTCTGAATTCACAGGGTCAGCAAGGCCATACTCTCAAGGCTTCACAGGAGGATCCTTCTGGCCTCTTCTAGGCTTCTGGTCTTGCCAGCAATCCTTGGTGTTGCTGGGCTCGTAGCTGTATCACTCCAATCTTGGACTCCATGCTCATGTGACTTTCTCCCTGAGGGTCTGCTCAGCTATTTTCTCTTCTTTCTGCCGAGGATACAGACGGTGACAGCAGTGGCTGTTAGCAGACACTGAGCTGGACAGGTCAGGCAGCCTGCAGAGGTGTGCAGAGAGGGGCCCTCTGTGAGGAAGGGGCAGGGAGTACAGCTGAGTATTAATGCCAGCGCTGAAGCAAGGGAACACATTTAATGGAATCAAAGTGACTGTGCCTTGTGGACAGGGACCCTAGGACTAGCACCACCAGACTGAGCACCGGGATGTCCTGGACAGTAAACAGTTCTGTGCAACAGCTTCGCTGTGCTGGAGGTGACAGAGTAAAGAGTAAGATATCCAGAAACTTCTCTCAGTTAAAACTGGGAAACTTTGTAACAGTGCTTTCATCGTGCTGACTTTTAATTGACTGTTGGTTTCTTTGGGGCAGTTCTGCGTCATTTCGTCTCTTCTAGCTAAGCACCCAAAATCCAAAAATCCAACCTTTAGAAGAGTGTCCCACAGGCAGGGAGCCTGACATCTAGGCTTTAGAGCAGGGGTCAAAGGCTCGAGCCCTGAAAGCGACTCCAGGATGTAACCTCTACTCTCCCATCACACTGGCTCTGTGTCTTTGGGAACATTAGTTCATTCCTCAGCACTCAAGCTCTGATGTCTATAAACTGGGGTTAATAATAGAACCTCCTCTAGGATTATGGAGAGGAGGAAATGTTGTAAGGAAAATAATTCATGTGCAACATTAAACATGGTGCCAGGAGCATAAAAATGTGCTTAATAAATATTATTGTTATTAAAATGTCTATTAATTTATCCCTGTGCTGGAAGATCTTTCCTAACAAGGGTGGGAACATGTTGTTATTTCTCTCATATTCAAAGGGGGGAGGGGCTTTCTTGATCCTGTTCTCCTCAACACCCTCTTTTTACAGCAACATCTTGCAAAAGACTTATTTATCCTTTGTGTCTGCAGCTCCTCTCTTCCCATTCTACAAAGAGGACTTCATCCTCACCCAGCCCCTCCACTGACATTGTCCCCAGTCCCTGTGGCCCCCATGACCTAGAGGCTGCTACATCTGGCAGTCTTCATGCTGCATGACAGGTCAGCCACTTGTGACCATGGACCATTCTCTCCTTCTTGAAGTACTTTCTCACTTGGGTTCCTGGGACACCACTGGCCCTTGGTTCTCTCCCTACTTCCCTCCTTCCTACATCAAAGTGCCCCTAGGGCTTCCTCAGCCTTCTCTTTTCTTACCTATATTCCCTCCCTAAGTATCATCCAGTATGACTTTCAACATCATCTCACTGACAAGGCACAAACTTAGATGTCCAGTCTGGCCATCTCCCCGGAGCCTATTCAGCATCTCCATTTGGCTCTCAAATAGATATGTCAAGCTTAACATGTTCAAAGTCAAACTCCTGATTGCCCTGCCTGGGGAGACCTGTCCCTCCTGCAGTTCTTCTCCATGGAATCACATGAAAACCACACCATTCCACCTGCTCAGGGGAAAAACCTGGGTGTCATCCTAACTTTTCACTTTCTCTTGTGCTCTGCATGGAACCCCTCAGAAAATCCTGGCAGTACTACCTTCAGAGTATATCTGGGATCGGACCACTTCTCCCCACCTCTGCTGCTGCCACTCCCATCCAAGCTGTTATAGCAGTAGCCTCCCCATCGAGCTCCCTGCTTCCTCACTTGACCCCCTTCGGCCTATTCTCCAGCCAGGAGTCAGTGACCTCATGTTTGGATGCACCTTAGAATTACCTGGAAAGTTTTAGAAATTTCATCGCCCAGCCCCTCTCAGACTCATTAAACTGGAATCTCAACCACATTTCTGTTAAAGTCATATCATGGCACACCCCCACCCCAAACTTTCAACAGCTTCTCATCTCAATAGAAGTCAAAGTTTTCGACTCCGACAAAGCCATGGCCTCTAAGGCCCCAAATCAGTGGTTTTCAGACTGCAGCCGGCATGCCTCAACAGGAGGACTTGTTGGAGCCCAGTCACCGAGCTCTGTGCTCAGAGGGTCTGGGGTCCTCCCCGAAAATTTGCATTTGGAACCAGCTCCCACGTGACACTGAAGCGAGGCTGAGGACCCAGGCCTTACGCCACCTAGCCCCACAGCTTCTCAGACAGCCTCTCCTGCTGCTCTTCTTGCAGCCCAACTGGCTCCTTGTCCCTGAAACAAACTGGTGCTCCTTCACTTTGAAGACTTTCATTCCTGCCCTTCCACCCAGCCAGATGCCTCTCCGCAGCTCTCTCAGGTCCTTCTTAGAGGTCACCTTATCAGTGAGGCTTTCGTGACCACCTAATTGAAAAGTGTTATCCTCCTGCCCGTCATGACCCGACCCCTCTTCCCTGCTTTATTTTTCCACAATTCTGAACATCCAGCATCTGGCTACTCATACGTGTGTGTATTTTCTGCCTCCCCAGCACGTGCATTAAAGTGTAATGACTGAGGGGCGCCTGGGTGGCTCAGTGGGTTGAGCCTCTGCCTTCAGCTCGGGTCGTGATCTCGGGGTCCTGGGATCGAGCCCCACATCGGGCTCTCTGCTCAGTGGGGAGCCTGCTTCCTCCTCTCTCTCTGCCTGCCTCTCTGCTTACTTGTGATCTCTGTCTGTCAAATAAATAAATAACATCTTAAAAAAATAAAGTGTAATGACTGAAAGGGTTTTGTTTTGTTCACTAGTGTGTCCACTCTGTCTAGAACCGTGGCTGGCACACAGTAGGTCTCAAAGATGAACAGAAAGACTGAAGAAAACCCAGAAATTTAGCAGGAAACCAGACAAAAGTGCTTGTTGTTCTGTTGATGGACACAAGAGGCCGCTGTTGGGTCACAGAATGGACAGAAAGGCCCGCAGCTGCCCTTCCTCCCACAGCCCACCCTCTAATAGAGAGTCCTAAGTGGGAAATAGCAGAAGGCACCAGGGTAGCCAAACATACGCAGCTGAGATGTCACAAGTTATTAACTCCTAAAGCCATGTGGCCAACACCAAACCAAGCAGCTCTTGGAGATCAGCTGCAACCCAAACCAAGGAAGCTTTGAGAAGGGAAGACAACAGGGTGGGTGCATTTCCCCAAGTCCCCAGTAAAGGCTGATAGCTACAAGCTCCTAGGGAAGGGCTGAGGGGAAGGACTTGGCCTGGTGCAGGTAGACACAACCCAGGGTCGGAATTAGGTCTACTGGGTAGTCACTCCAAGTCCAAGTCCAGAAACCAAATTTCCAAAAATTCCCAGCAGGCTAGGTGAAGCACTTGGCTTGAATACATCCCTTTCTCCATCTGGAATGTTCCAAAGCCTGCTCTCTCCCCTTTTCTTATTAATGTAGCCATCTATCTGTCCATGTACAGAGACACCTGAAGGTCCAAGAAAAGCTATTTTCATTCTCTGTGACACATGAGATGAATGCTCCGGGTTTGGGAATTAAGAACAAATCCAAAAGAGACCTTCTGTCCCACCTCCAACTGTGGCAACTCCTCTTACCTGCCCAGAGTGGTCAGCACATCCATGTCCCCTACCTTACCTCACAGGCGAGTCATGCAGATGAAATCTAGTGAAAGCTCCTCGTGAACCAGCCCCATGTCAGGTCAGGTTTTCTGGTGATGGTGAGATTGACTTCTTAGCTTTCACAAATGACACTTGAAACCAGCAGGGATTTATCAGAAGTCCCCCTTCCACCCCACCCCTCATCCCCCCCCACTCCGCTGTAGAAGTCAGGGGAGGCACCATTTGATTTGCATACTATAGAAGATAACATGAATTATAATAATGGCTACAAAGAATGGAGTCTTCACTATGGGCCTATAAACCCATTTCATACTTGAAATGAAAGTTCATTTCATCCTCACAACACATCTGTGAGATCAGGACTATTCTGATCCCCCCGGCACAGGTAAGGAAGCTAAGGCTCAGAGAGGTTCAATAACTTGCCCCAAGTAACAGACTAATAAATGACTTTGGGACCCCAGCAGCCTGCTCCCTTCCTCCTCTTCCTGAACCAAAACTTGTTGAGTGAGCTAGAGGGATCATGAAATCTGGCTCCTTCATAAAATGGTAGCACAATGTCGGG